>CAUYQV010147396.1:0-19568 GCA_963574575.1 Galagoides demidoff
ACCGGGGGCTAAGGTCGAGGTACCTTGGAAATAGCTGTAATATTTCAAGGTAATAGAAACTAATTGTTTTACTGTGGTCAGATGTCTCAGTTGCCCGAGGAGGTATAATCAACTTTAACTTATGGCTCTGTTGCCCAAGGAGCCATAATCAATAGTTACAGTTGAGTTACTAGGAATGGAATGGCAGAGCTGCAGGGTGCGGCCCTGCAGGCTAGAGGCTAGGAAATGCAGTAAACAGCTAGGAGTGGGGCTTGGGCAGGCTTGTACAGTGAACAGCAAAATGGAGTTAGTCTGGCCCTCTCAAGTAATGGGAGGATTTGGATTGGTACAAGCTGAGGGGTGGGGGATTTCCTAACCTGGGGCCTGAGGTGGTGCAGCCTGATTGGGTAGTTGAAGGGGAATACTTGTATTCCAAGGAAATAGAAACTTATGGCACTGTTGCCCAAGGTGGCTTAATCAACAGCTATGGATGAGCAACCAGGAGTGGGGGAAGCTGTAGGGTGTGGCCCTGCAGGCTAGGAGCTAGGAACAGAACTTATGCAGTAAACAACAAAATGGCGCTGGTCTGGCCTTCACACATGAATCATCAAATTTTTAGTCCAGTACATACACACATACTACACATCCACCTCACACAGACATACCCTCGATTTTATTAAGTAACTCTACACAACCCTTTCCAGAATGGAAAATTTTGTCAGATATTCAATTTGTCTATTACAAAATACGGTGTTGGGAGTCAGATGGGGTTCCCCAACTTCAGATGACCTGGTTCAGTTGGTAACCAAGGCACAAAGTGAAAGCCCAAGTAGGTGGAAACTGAAAGTTGAACTGGAGCTGCTGAGGCAGCGTGAGTGGAAAGCAGTGGGAACTTGGCAAAGACTTTATTAGAGCGTTTTTCAACTTTTTTTTTTTTTTAATATCTCAGGGCACACTTGAACCCATAGTTAAATTTCCATGACACACTTAAATTATGTTGATCAAAAAAAAATATATACTTATTGTGCTTTGAACTTCTTTCAAAAATAATTTAATAAATAGTCTTTAAAATTTTTCACAGCACACCTAAGATCCTCTCACAACACACCAGTTGAAAATCATGGCTTTAATGTAACAAAGAAATTTTAAGAACAAAGGGAAAGCTCAGAGCACTTGCTAAGAGAGTTGGAATTATATCCCCCTCACGACTGAGGAGAGAAAGAGTGAGGTGGCAAAAGGTAGAGTAGAGATAGAAATATCTGTTCTCTGCATTTGAAATCGGTCTGCACCTCCAGGCATGATTCTGCTTTTCTATTGGCTGGTGATTACTGACCTTTTCTATTAGTCATTGATCACCTAGGTTACCTGGTACCCACATTCTTTTTCCCTTTTTTGACAACAATTTCTGCAGCCTCATCACATTGTTCCCATAATGTTTCTATGGCCTCCGAATTTACTTATTTGGCAGGCCAGGACTTCCTCCTTTAACAAAGTCCTTGCTTTATGTGCAAAAATTCAAGATTTCTCCAGATAATATAATTGTATTGAGTAGACTTTTTATTTTATTTATCTTATTTTATTTACTTTTTGAGACAGACTCTCAAGCTATTGCCCTCAGTACAGTGCTTTGGCATCACAGTTCACAGCAACCTCAAACTCTTGGGCTTACGTGATTCTCTTGCCTCAGCCTCCCAAGTAGCTCTCCACAATGCCCTGCTATTTTTTGTTGTTGCAGTTGTCATTGTTGTTTTAGCTGGCCCTGTCTGCGTTCAAACCTGCCAGCCTGGGTGTATGTGGCCAGCACCCTACCCACTGAGCTATGGGTGCCACCTTGAGTAGTTTTTTTTTGCATTTTAGCATTGTATTATTTATGGATATAAAATGACACTTAAAGAGGATATGAATAGCCTTATATTTCATCATTATTAAGGTTAAATTTTTACAATAGTAATATTTAAACTTGGTTTAATGCTCATGTAAACAGTTGGAGAGTAAGGTTAAAAAATAACAAATTTAAAAAAGAAAAAGAAAAAGAAAAATCATACAAAAAACTGATTATACTAAACTGGCAATTTTTTTCTGCCTCTTACTATAAGAACTAAGGATTTATGATTATTCTTTCACAAATCACCTGCCTGATACACAGTTTGTTTTTTTTTATTTGTTTGTTTGTTTTGGGGACAGAGTCTTGTTATGTTGCCCTTGGTAGAGTGCTGTGGTATCATAGCTCACAGCAACTTCAAACTCTTGGGCTTAAGCAATTCTCTTGCCTCAGCCTCCCAAGTAGCTGTGACTACAGGTGCCCACCATACCACCTGACTATTTTTTTTTGTTGCAGTTGTCATTGTTGTTCATCTGGCTGGGGCCGGGTTTGAACCCACCAGCTGCTGCCATAACCGCTGTGATGAGCCCACAATCTGTTTTGTGTAGTGATGTTACTGGAGGAAGAGGATCTGGCCACCTGTCACCATCAGCTAATATTAGAGACAGGGATAGGTTTACCAAACTTTGTCAGAAGGCCAGCAATTCTAGAGAACAGTGAGAGTAGCCTCTCTGAGACTATTCCATCCTTCCATTTCCAGAATCACAGTTTTATACATAAAAGTTCAAAACAAAGACCACAATAACTTTTATTTTAAATAATAATCATCATGACTCAGTGTCCTATTACAACATTTTTGATTCAAAAGTCGATTCCCTAAATCAGTCTTCCTAAACTATTCAAGATGGGCCTCTATAGGGTGGGAGCTAAATTTACAAAGCAATAAGAATGGGAAACAGGAAGTGAAGGTCACCTGAGAGCTAAGCTGATGAGACCAGCTGTGTCATGACCAACCTGTCTTATTCTCACTACATGCCCTCTCAGTGATGTAGGAAGACACTGCTTAGTGAATCTTGCTTGACTTCAGAGTCTATATTAGAAACTGCATGTGGATGCCTAAAATTTCTTTATTATGATGATCATCATTATGGTTTTTATTTATAATAATATTTATTATTATTTAATAATTATTATTTATTTAATATTTATGTATATTCACACTGGCCCCAAACTGCTCTATACATATTCAGTGTTTAAATATATTTCTAGGGTTGTTGGGTAGAAAAAAAACCTTTTAAGGCACAAAGAAACTCTATTTCTCTGTTGAAATAGAGTTTCAAAGTTTTATAATTTTGTTTCTCTCCGTATTTCTTTTTTAAAGTATATAACAACTACACAGTATATTTCTAGATTATTTGCCATGACTTCGGTATCTTAAGCAAGATGTTAATTGATTTCAAATAGTCTCCAAAAGCAAGTTCAAAGTAGGCTTAGCACTTTCTCTCTTTTTTTCTTTTTTGTCTTATAAGACTTGGTCACACAAACATGTGTTTCATTATTTATGTAACGAGAGTCTACATTGTGAACAATACATGTTTTATGTATGTTGTCAAAGGCTGTGAAACAAAAAACCCTATATTTAAAGTTATGCAAAGTGTGAATATTTGGTATTTTATGGTCATCTGCATAATACTTTCTTAAGCTTCTAGCTTCAGGGGAGAAATATTGTCATTATAACAATACTTATATGTGTATGTGTGTGTGTGTGTGTACGTATAAAACCTCTGAATTCAATATCAGAATTTCTTATGTATCAAAAGCCAAAAAACAGAAACTCTAATTTATCACCAGTATTACCAACATTTAGTAATTATACTACAATTAAAGTCCCTGAAGGAAAAAAAAAATACATAACTGTCTACCTTGTGGGAATACACTTGCATCTTCTCATCTAAGCCTTATCACCTTTCTTGGTTGTAAGCATTTGAGATACGACGGCTGTTGGAGATTTGCCTGTCAAAAGAAGGCAACTCATGACACCTCCCCATAGCTACCCTTATAAAACATTTTTTAGAAAAATGTTAAATGCATTAACCTTGTTCTGATCTTGGGCGCCTGGCTGCAAAGCCATTCTCAGGCAAGGATAATTGAAAGGTATGAATTTTTATAGAGAGTTCGCTGCTGAAGTATTTTTCCTGAGGCAAAGCCAAAGGCTAAGCTTGTGCCATACATTGAGCTTCCAGAACTATGGGCTGGCCCTGTTGCCTCAGCTCAGCAATCCACACAGGAACAAAGGACTCATGATTTAGTTCTTACTATAATTTATATGCTTCTTTTTCCCTTCATTTTACTTACCAAGCACATGCTCCTGGTTATGAAAGTTGGGTCTGCTTCTACACTGTAGTTGAAAGCCAGGGATTTAAATAGAAGATCTTGCTAGCTTGATCTTCTTAAGGATATTTCTTTTTATGTATCAATACCATAATTTTGCTTCATGAGTAATATACAACATGGCAAAATGCTGTTCTTCTAGTGCTAAATCACGCTCATAACAGGTGCTGTTAAGATCGCCGACAGTGTGGATCAATGGCATGGTGTGGATTCACTGCCTCCCTACATTAAATGAAAATGCGTATTCAGCAGAAGGGTCACAAATTTTCCAGAGCAATTTGTTTTCGGTTTGATTTACGGAAATGCCAGTGGACTTTACCTAACAAGATTATTACAGCAAATGCCTATTGTGTTTCTTTCACACATTCTGTGGACAGAATGCCAAGAGAGGCTCTGGAGAGATGAAGCTGCCGTTGCCTCATAACTCTGAAGAGGGTAATGCCATTGACAAAAACCACAGGGGGATTGCTGTCTTTAATAAGGTTTTGATTCAGGAACCATTAATAACATTTTATTGATCATAACAATATCCTCATCTGAAACTGGGCACCTTGAAGACTCAATCACATCATTTAAGGAGGAAGAGGTATAGTCTCTGGGGCAGAAAAGGCTGTGTTTTTTCCTTTTAAAAAAACAAACAAACCAACAAACCATAAAAAACAAAAAAGCAAAAAAAAAAAAAATACCCCAAAACAAAACTCCATCTTCCTGACAGTATTTCCTTTTAATATCTTGTGTGCTTTGTCAGGTGTGTGTGAATAAAGTGTGTGCAATAACCCTAATATTTAAACAATTCTTTTAAAAATAAGCCCTTGTAAGTTTTAAATATAACTCTGAATAATTATTAGTTACATGGCACAGACAAATGTGTAATGAATTTAAAATTAAATTGGAAGAATACAAATATTTTCTAAAGTTCTCTAACATCTCTATAGGATTATTTTTTCTTATATTCAGATTATTTTATTTTATTTTATTTTTAAACTACAATCATTCACAAATAGCATCTTCATAATGAAAACTGTGTTACTTGAACTGAAGGATAAAGTTAGCATCATTGTTTGCACATAATTTGTGTTGAATATTCCTTCACAGAAAATAGGACTGTGGGTTAGCTAATGCTTTCTTGTCCTCAATACATTTTTGGAATTACATAAAAAAAAATTCAGGCCAGGCACAGTGGCTCACATTGTAACCCTAGTCCTTTGGGAGGCCAACACATGTGAATCCCTTGAGCTCAGGAGTTTAAGGCCAGCCTGAGCAAGACCAAGAACCCCATCTCTACTAAAAATAGAAAAACTAGCCAGTCCTGGTGGTGGGCACCTGTAGTTACAGACACTTGGGAGGCTGAGGCAAGAAAATTTCTTGAGGCCAAGGGTTTGAGGTTGCTGTGAGCTGTGACACCATGGCACTCTATCCAGGGTGACAGAATGAGACTCTGACTCAAGAAAAAAAAAAAAAGGAAGCTCTCACAAAATAAATCTAAACATTTTAGAAAGTAGAACTCTTTTCTACAAGTTCAAATTTTATCAGTTTGCCTAATAAAATGTATATAAGTACCAGCTGTACTGTGGCTCACTGAAAAAAAAATCTTATTTTGGTAAGAATTCCCATATAACTCACTCAAGTAATACACTGGACAACTGTGCTAGATTAAATCTGCCTCATATCCTTCTTCCTTCTGCATGTGGAGAACCTAAGAGGTAATCGGTTCCTGCCCTGGCTTCTACTTTTATTCACATGTGTATCTGTGTCCTTAGCTAATTTTATACCAGAAGTGTACTCTAACCTCAGTCCATCAACATGTTTGTGTGCGTTCACATATGTGGTTTCCTCTGGCAACAGGACACCTTTGTCAGTGTTATTTATGGGCAATTCAGCTGAAACAGAGCTCAGGTTCAGGGTTAGCACTTTGGTATGACTAAAATTTGAATCAATGCCCTCATAGTCTGTTCAAAATCAAATGTGCTAGTGAATATCTGTGATAGTCTTTAGAAACAAGAAATGACCAATTCATGCAGCGTAATAGAAAGATAGGTTCCTTTACAATTTCATTGACAGTTTGAAATACCTAGAAAAATATGTAACCTATAAGATGTTGGGTAAATCTTTTATTGTTTTGTGAATCTTTTTGGTTACTTGTAGTTCATCCTTGTCTATTCTCTTATCACTGTAATCTAACTGAAGATTTTCACTTTTCAGGCAATTTTGAGAGGAGAGCACATTCATGAGACCATAATGAGAAAATGATTATTTTGTAACAAATAATTGTGATGATAGTCATATTTGCATACTTTGAAAGGTATAATTAAGAAGAGTATAGCTATTCCCACGAAAAGAATGACATTAAGAGAGACATTAAGGAGAGGAATATAGAGACTATAAATATATCCTTAATCTCTAAACTAAGGCACAAGCAAAACCAATATATCAACTGACTACTTTTGGAACAATGAATAGTATGACTTTAACAATGATAGTCTGAAAATTCTAAACTTGCTTATCACGTCTACGTATTTTTTGTTTCATATCTTGACCTTGGATAAATGGAGTAAACTCTTTTTATCATAATGTCATCTTTAATAAAATTGTAATAACTGTACTCATAGAATTGCACTGAAAATTTCCTGATTGAATATAAACGTCTTTTGGTCTGTTTATACCTGATACCAAAGTAACTGATTTAGTCATTGCAATAAAACGCCTGTCAATTCAGTAGAAAAGATAGCAATTGCTACTTTAATGTGTCACTATTACAAGGTAACTGTTTCTATTTTCACTTTCTGACAAACCATAATGTAAGACAGGACTTAGGGTATGTATACAACTTATTATTTGACACAATATACGTGTATTTAGTGTCTGTCTTCTGTCAAGACTTTAAGACCATGAGTAGCCTAATTATGATCAAGTAGCAACTGATGTGTATTTTTTAAATTTTATTTGTATTGAGACAAAAATGTTTATTTTACAGAAGATGTTGCACTTGTATTCTTAACTGAATTTCCCAGTTGAGGTCTTCTCTAATAATATTCTTCTCTTAGCATTATCATAGTATCCATTTGCTTGGGTGTTACTGCCCACAAAGTACATACATACAAAGGTCTCACAATTAAGTTCTCAAACTCACCCTAAAAAACTTCTACATACCTCATTGCTGAATGTCACTACAGTTACCTTCGAAGTGCCCCTGGTAAGCTATGCACTGACACCGGTGCCTAGTCCACACTTCAGGGAGATTTTGGAACTCTTTTTCAAGAGTGACCCTCAGAGCTGTCATCTGAATATCATCAGTATGGCTTTTTTTCCAAAATTTATTTTATCGTTGGGTAAAAAAAAAGTCATTGAGGGCTGCCATATCAGTTGAGTGGGGTGGGTGTTCCAATACGGTTATTCCCTAAAAAATCCCTCACAGACAGTGCTGTGTGAGCTGGTGCATTGTCATGATGCAAGAGCTATGAATTGTCAAAAAGTTCAAGTCATTTTGGTCTAACTTCTTCATATAGCCTTTTCAGCACTCCACAATAGTAAACTTGGTTAACTGTCTAGTTGATACAAATTCATAATGAATAATCCCTCTGATATCCAAAAAGATTAGCAACATAATTTTGACTCTTGATTTAGACTGATGGAACTTTTCTAGTGGTGGAGAACTGGCTGATTTCCATTATACATGTTGATACACCCACATTTTGTCACAGGTGATAACATGGCCCAAAACATCGTCTTGCCTCTCCAAAAGGTCTTGGCTTCAACTCTCCTTTGCTTTTGTTTGTGAGTTCCTTCAGGATGATTTTGTTCATACCCTTCTCATGCTAATATTTTCAGTTAAGCTTTTCCTGTTTGTCTATTGATGTTTACATGGTTTGCTGTGCAAAATTGTCACAGTCAGCTGACAGTGTTGATGCACATTTAGATGAAATTTTGTAATGTGTTTGTCAGTTCTGCTCATTACTGGTTACCCTAAACTCTCTTTATCCGTAATGCTTTCCCCTTAGAAAAGTATTTAATCCATTTGTATACTGCCATTTTCATCATGGCATTATCCCCATAACCTTGAACCAACATGTTCCTGACTTCACATCCACTCTTGCCAAGTTTAACAAGAAATGTAATGTCTGTTCCTTGCTCTGAGGCTCTGATATTCTCACAACAGCACACAGCAACAGGCCTGGCGTGGATGTTCATGCCTATAACCCTAGCACTCTGGGAGGCTGAGGCAGGTGGATTGCTTGAGCTCAGGAGTTCAAGAGCAGCCTGAGCAAGAGTGACACCCTCATCTCTCATGCCCACTTTTAATGCATGAGGTGTTTAAGTTATAAAAATTGTAATAGACAAACTAGCTGGGTGTGGTGGTAGGCTCCTGCAGTCCTCCTGCAGGAGGATTGCTTGTGCCCAAGAGTTTGAGGTTGCTGTGAGCTCTGATAGCACAGCCCTCTACCCAGAGAACAGAGTGAGATTCTGTCTCAAAAAGAAAAAAACAAACACGTAAGAATAATCAATGCCACTCAGAGAAACACCACCATATGTTGACATGAACACAGCTGTGAGACACTGATATACCAAGGCTTGAACCCTTACTGAGTTGTTTGTACAGTGCTGCCAAGGTAAAGGCATGGGAGCAGGTTCACATACATAATTGTCAAACCTGGTATGCATTTGTATTTATAGCCACTTAAATTTGCTTACATATTTGCTTCTGAAAAATCATTTATTGTGCAAATTAGGTAAATAAAATAAATTAATATATTTCCTATATGATTCCTATACAATTCAAGCCACAGATTATTTAGTATCCATAAATTAATGGATACTTTCATAAAAGGTAACTTTTGTGTGAAAAATAAACTATAATATTTACTATCTTGTCTAGTAAGTCAGCTATTAAACATATATATCAAGCAATGACTATCTTCCAGGCAATGTGGACTAGATAGGTCCAAAAATGTCTTAGCACTTGTTTAGCTGTAGGAGGAGGAGGTATGATCTCTGACACACACAGTGTGCCATAATCACAGAAAGCATTTTTTGGACAGTTTTTCTTTTTCACCCAGGCTAGAGTAAAGTGGCACCATCTTAGCTTACTACATACTCAAACTCTTGGGCTTAAGTGATCCTCCTGCCTCAGCCTCCTGAATAGCTGAAACCACAGGTTCGAGTCACCATACCCAGCTAATTTTTCTATTTTTTGTAGAAATGGGTCTCACTGTTAGTAAGGCTGGCCTTGAACTCTTGACCTGGGCTTTCCAGAATGCTAAGATTTCACCACTTTTATCAATAAATGGAGTTCTTGTTTTGTTTTAAGGAAAACTAATGTAATAGCTTTAAATTCTCAATTTGTATTGAAAAAATACATAATTACAAAAATGATTGCTCTTTTAATGGTTTCTAAAATTCCTGTTTTTGATATTTTTGTCACGGCTAGTATTGCAGGTAATGGAATTAGTTAGTGGGTGGGACTTTTAATCTTGTCCTTTAAGTGATGACACCATCACTCAAGTGCTCAAGTGCTCAAAATGGTTTCTGATAAACTCCAAGTCTACCTGTATCTTGCTCTCTTCAAGAAATCATCTTGGCCATGCTTGAGCTTTTCCTTACCTAATGTTAATTCCGTGGCATTTCATTTTGTGATTTGCCTCACCATTTGTATTAAATTGCTTTGTTATTGCATATATTTCTCTCTCCAGTGAATTTGTGGATTTCTTATATTAGGAACAAGAATTATAGGTCTTTCTCGTATCCCATGCTTGTCAGAAGTGAAATACACAGTAGATGCTCAAATATAGTTTTTGAAAGCGTGGAACTGAAATTCATCAGCCAACTTTGAGAAATATTAACATTTGAAAGCTACATGGTTCCTTGAATTGCAATGATATTAAATAGGAGTGTTACATCATGACTAGTGGTTGTCCTCAGTTCTTGGAGTTTAGAGACAAGGAATGAAACCCAACACCAGGGCAGCAAGTGAAAGTTGAAGAAATTTATGAAGTAAATATACATCTGAACACGGAGGCAGGCTGGAAAAATTAGCAGGCCACAGAACAGTCCAGAAAGGGGGGAGAGACAGGCATACAGCACAGCAGAGGCTGGCGTGAGGTCTCTGTGTCCTCATGTTTTCTCTGTCTGGCTGCTCTTCCTTGTGACGTTGTCTCTTTTCTTTTTTCTTGACCAATGTGGGTGTTGCCTTCTTGTTTCTGTCTCACAGGGGAGTTTTCCACCTTCCATGGTGAGGCTGGATGTAGTGTAGTATCCAAGGTTCATGTAGGGGGGGGAGTATTGTGCAACATGTCCTGTGGGTTTTTTTTTTTTAAGCTATACTGATTAGTAGAATATAAGCACTCCAATTTGTACAAATAATCAACACATTGAATCCCATAATGGTATAAATGTATTTATGATCTGTGTACATGTGACTTAATAAAAAAAGAAAAACAAAGAAAATCTGGTTTCTATTTATTTATATATTTTTTTATTTCAGATTAATATGAGGGCACAAATGATTAGGTTACATTGTTTGCGTTTCCAAGGAAAAGTTCAGGTTGTAGTTGGGTCCTTCATCCAGGGGGTCTGCTGATACACAGACGTGGTACCCACTAGAAAGAGCACATCGATACCCCCATCTCTTTTCATTTTCCTCTTGCTCACAAACCTTAATACTATACAAGAAAGACTGTGTTTTTTCTTGTGTGGGCATGCAATTCTTTTTGTGTTGGTTTCATATTAATATTGAGCAATTGGATACTTGCTTTTCCATTTCTGTGACATTTTACTATGAAGAATATATATTAACTCCATACAGATAAACACAAAATATGTAAAGTCTCCATCTTCTTATGGCTGAATAATATTCTGTGGTGTGTATATACATATATATATACACGCTATGGTTCATTAATCTGTTCCTGGGTTGACGGAGCCTGTGTTGCTTCTGTTCTGTTTATTGTGACACTTGCCCGTGTCCTGTCTGTGTTCTTGTTCCAGCTCCTCCTCTTATCCAGCCCCCCATTTGTTTGCATTGTTTTCTGTGTTGTCTCTGTTCATGACTCACTTTTCTTGGGCTCACATTCTGTGGTGCTCACGGCTACCCTGACCTTGGGGTTCACTTCCTTACTCAGTCTCCCGTTTGTTTACATGGCCCATTCTGTATGTCCTCTGCTCGTGTCACACTTTTCTACCTGCACTAAGAGGAGCTCTAGCGATATACAAAGCAATGTATATGGATTCATTTATATTCATCTAAGATCAATTATTGTGTGGACTTAGGCATTTGTTCACTTTAACCTCAGAGAATTCAACTAAATCTTTAATTATTGGTAATATTCAATAAGGTAAATATATTTCGTGATAATATAAATAAAATTAACATATTATTTTAAATTTATTGTGGGCTGTCCTGAAAAAGCCTGGGCATAATCATTAATCTAATAGGTTGAAAAAAAGTAATAAAATAAGATCAAAAAGAATGATTTCCTCTTGTACATAATGTGGTTATATTTTTCCAATTGGCTCATATTCTCTTTTTTTTCCCTGTTTTTTTTTTTATTAATTGATAGCTGTATACATTAATGCAAACATGGGGTACATTGTGCTGTTTTCATATACAATTTGAAATACTTTCATCGAGCAGGTTAACATAGATCTCATGTCATTTGCTTAGTCATTGTATCAAAACATTTATATTCTAATTCTAGAAAAGTTCACTTGTACCCTTGTTAGACAGATATGAAGGTGATCTTTCTGGTTACCCTCCTACCACCCAACTGCCCTTCTCCCCTCCCCTCATAGCCCTTGTCTTAACTGCTATGAAATCTTATTTTTTATTTTCAGTATTACTAATTTGACAATAATACCATTTTTGGTTGTTGTGTGGCAAGTGGAACCATTAGCAAGAGTTGGTATTTGAACTCCAATGTGGCATTATCTTAATTGAGCTCACTTTATGAAATAAGTATAATTGATCTCCTTAATCAGACATGAAGCTTCTGAAAGGTAGACACCATTTTTTAAGACAATACTTTTTTGTAGATGGCTGTGTACCTTCAATAGTGTTATTTGCCCACAGAAGGTTTTCAATACAAGGTTGAAATGATTGAAGGAAACACAAGAAACCCACTAACCTTTCCACATGGAGGCATGAAAAGTTTAATTTCCAGCTGGGCACTATGGCTCATGCCTGTAATCCCAGCACTTTGGGAGGCCAAAGCAGGAAGATTGCTCGAGGCCAAGAGTCTGAGACCAGCCTAGGCAACATGGCGAGACCCTCTCTCAACAAAAAATTCAAAGAAATTAATGGAGCTTGCTGGTACAATGGTAGCTAGTAGTCCTAGCTACTCAGAAAGCTAAGGCAAGAGGATTGATTGAACAAAGAAAGAGGTTGCAATGAGCCATGATCGCACCACTTACACTCCATTCTGGGCAACAGAGTGAGACCCCATCTCCAAAAAATATTTTTTGAAAGGTTAATTTCCTAGGCCAATCAGGAAATATAGTCCTCAAGGGAGTCTTTTCTGTTATTTTGGTTTTCATGAAACTTTTTGTTAATAGCAACTTTATGGAGATGTAATTCACCCATTTAACATGAAGTCAATGGTTTTTAGTATAGTCATTGAGTTGTACAGTCATTACTATAATCAATTTTATAATATTTTCATCAATTCTTAAAAAACCCTGTGCCTATTTACTAATGTTCCCTTAGCAGTTCCTCCTCCTTACCTCCCAGTCCTCTCCTCCAGCTCCTGGCAACAATAAAACTACTTTCTGTCTCTATTATAGAGTTGCCTCTTCTGGACATCTTATATAAATGGTATCATAACACGTGGTCTTTTGACTGGCTTCTTTCACTTAGCATGATGTTTTCAGGGCAGTAAAAAGGAGTCATTCATTAACCTTTAAAGGCAACCAAATGACTAACACACTGCAAGATCTCAGATATATTCCTACTTTTTGTTGTTTACATTTTTGCTGTGGAAAAATAAACATAACATAAAACTTGCCATTTAAACAATTGTAAGCTGTTTCATGACATTACGTACATTTGTATTATTCCACAACCATCACCACCATCCATCTCCAGCTTTTCCATCATTCCAAACTGAAAACTCTGTACTCATTAAACAATAATTCCCAAGTCCCCCTCCTGCTTGCCCCCCCCATTTTTGGAGACACAGTCTCCCTAAGTCACTAAGTCACCCTGGGGTTGAGTGCTGTGGCATCCTATCTCTCAACAACCTCAAACTCTTGGGCTCAAAGGATCCTCTTGTCTCAGCCTCCCGAGCAGGTGGGACTATAGGCACCTGCAGAGATAGAGTCTCACTCTTGCTCAGGCTGGTCTTGAACTCTTGAGTTCAAGCAGTCTATTGGTCTTGGCTTCACAGAATGCTAGGGTTACAGGAGTGAGCCACCATGCCCAGCCTATAACCACTATTCTACTTTCTTTCTTTTTTTTTTTATTTTTGAGACAGAGTCTCAAGCTGCCGCCCTGGGTAGAGAGCCGTGGCATCACAGCTCACAGCAACCTCAAAATCTTGGGCTTAAGCAATTCTCTTGCCTCAGCCTCCCAAATAGCCAGGACTACAGGTACCTGCCACAATGCCCAGTTATTTTTTGTTGCAGTTGTCATTGTTGTTTAGCTAGCCCCAGACCAGGCTCAAACCCGCCAGCTTTGGTGTATGTGGCTGGCACCATAACCACCGTACTACCGGTGCCAAGCCCACTATTCTACTTTCTGTATCTATGAATTTGATTGTTCCAGGTACCTTATATAAAAGAATAATATAGCATTTGTCCTTTAGTGACTGGCTTATTTCCCTTAGCATAATGTCTACAAAGTTTATCCATGTTGCAGCAGATGTTAGAATTGCCCTCCTTTTCCAGGCTGAATTATTTATCTTCCAGTGTGTATATATATATCACACTTTGTTTATCTATACCTCCACTGATGGAATTTGGGTTGCTCTCACCATTTGGCTATGGTGGATACTGCTGCTATGAACATGAGTGTACAAATATCTGTCAAGTCCCTGCTTTCACTTCTTTGGGCTATATATTTAGAACTCTAATTACTGGCCGGGAACGGTGGCTCATGTCAGTAATCCTAACACTCTGGGAGCCTGAGGTGGTCACCCTGGGGTTGAGTACTGTGGCATCATATCTCATACCGATCCTGAGCTCAGGATTGCCCTGAGCTCACAGATTTGAGACTAGCCTGAGCCAAAGCCAGAGCAAGACCTTGTCTCTAAAAAAATTAGTCAAGCATTGAGGCAGCCACCTATAGTTCCAGCTACTTGGGAGGCCAAGGCAAGAGAATAGCTTAAGCCCAAGAGTTTGAGGTTGCTGTGAGCTGTGAGACCATGGCACTCTACCAAGGGTGACAAAGTGAGACTCTGTCTTAAAAAAAAAAAAGGCTAATTTCTGGGTCATATGGCAATTTCATGTCTAATTTTGTCAGGCCCCTCTATACTGCTGTCCATAGCAATACCATTTTACTTTCCCAGCAGCAATGCACCAGAGTTCTAATATCTCCACATTTCAGTCGTCTCTTATTATTTCCTATTTTTTTGGTAATAGTCGTCCTAATAGGTGTGAAGTGGTTTCTCACTGTGGTTTTGATTTGCATTTCCTTAATGATTATGCCTTCTTTTTGTCTATATGCCTTATTTTTATTATTTATTTATTTATTTATTTTTTGGGAGACAGAGCCTCAAGCTGTCCCCCTGGGTAGAGTGCTGTGGCATCACAGCTCACAGCAACCTCCAATTCCTGGGCTCAAGTGAGTCTCCTGCCTCCGCCTCCCAAGCAGCTGGGACCATAGGCACCTGCCACAACGCCTGGCTATTTTTTTGGTTGCAGCCATCATTGTTGTTTGGCGGGCCCGGGCTGGATTTGAACCCGCCAGCTTAGGTGTATGTGGCTGGTGCTTAGCCACTTGAGCCACAGGTGCCAAGCCTTATTTATTTTTTATTCATTAGTTTTTTTGAGATAGCATCTCATTATGTCTTCCTCGGTAGAGTGCAGTGGCATCACAGCTCACAGCAACCTCAAACTCTTGGGCTTAAGTGATTCTCTTGCCTCAGTCTCCCAAATAGCTGGGACTACAGGTGCTTGCCACAAAACCCCACTATTTTTGTGGTTGTTGTTGTTGCTGGAGTTGTCATTGTTGTTTAGCAGGACCGGAATGGGTTCAAACCTGCCAGCCTCAGGGTATGTGGCTGACGCCCTTACCACTGAGCTACAGGCACCAAGCCTATTTAACTTATTTTTAATACATCATATAATCTGTTAAATATCTTAAGAGAATTAAAGAATCTGTTAACAAAACAAATAATGACCATGTGTCTCGAAGTTGTCTGATTTAGTTTGTTTAAAGTCAAGTACACCTGTAACTGCAGAAACTAATTATAGCAATAGTTTTAAGCATTAATACGGCAGGCACTGTGCTAGACACTGGTCACAGGTCAGGTTCTCCAGAAAGGAAGCTCTGAGACAGGTTGTTAAGTAAGCAGTGCTCTGGGGATGAATAGCTGTGGGAAAGAGGGAAAGAAAGCAGGATTGAGGTCCTTAAGAAATTTTAGAAGTTTAGAGGGTTCTTGAGATCAGAAAAAAGTTTGAGAGGTCTAGAGCAGTGGTTCTCTTTTTTTTTTTTTGGCCAGGGCTGGGTTTAAACCCGCCACCTCCAGCATATGGGGCCGGTGCCCTACTCCTTTGAGCCGCAGGCGCCGCCCTAGAGCAGTGGTTCTCAACCTTCCTAATGCTGCAATGTATTTTCATTCTTAAAAAGGGGTTGCAACCCATAGGTTTAGGACCACTGGTCTAGAGCATACTAGAGGAGGTAAAACCCCTGCAGAGTCGCTTCAAATCAAATTTATCTGGCTGCTAAAATTGGAAGACCCTACCTCCTGTTCCTCATCTCTCCACCTTTCATTCTCCGTCTTTCTCTTTCCTATTCCTTTTCCTACTATTTTATAAAACTCCCCCTCCTAGATATGTTTGGCTTTGTACCCTGTACATCCATCTCCAGTCTGTATTCATCTCACCTTCTACTCCTCAAATACTTTCTGCAGAGCACAAGAAATCAAATTGCTCCTGTTTCTATGCTGGCAGTAGCATCCTCTTTGATGAAGACAGATACAATAGATCACAGACGATTTATTATTTAGAACTTTTTTTTTAATCATAGAGAGTCCCTTGGTTATTATATATGCTAACAGTCAGGAATATATTGCATTTCATCTACAATGAAAGTTGAAATTGTACTTTCATATTAAATAAATTTCCAAAAATACCAACAGTGTCTATTTTTTTTTTTTTGAGACAGAGCCTCAAGCTGTCCCCTTGGGTAGAGTGCTGTGGCATCCAAGCTCACAGCAACCTCTCAACTCCTGGGCTCAAGCGAGTCTCCTGCCTCAGCCTCCCAAGTAGCTGGGACCAGAGGCACCCACCACAACGCCCGGCTATTTTTTTGGTTGCAGTCATCGTTGTTTGGTGGGCCCGGGCTGGATTCGAACCCGCCACCTTAGGTGTATGTGGCTGGCGCCTTAGCCACTTGAGCCACAGGCGCACAGCCAACAGTATCTATTTTAAACTTATCATGAAGAATAATAGCATAGCTTAAGGCCAGGCACAGTGATTCATGCCTGTAATCCTAGCACTCTGGGAGGCTGAGGCAGGTGGATTACTTGAGCTCACGGGTTCGAGACCAGCCTGAGCCTGTCTTTTACTAAAAGAGCGAGAACCTGTCTTTACTAAAAATACAGCAAACTGAGGCAAGAGGATCACTTGAGCCCAAGAGTTGGAGGTTGCTGTGAGCTATGATGAGCCATGGCACTCTCCCAGGGCAACAGCTTGAAAATCTGTCTCAAAAAAAAAAAAAAGGAGAAAGAAAGAAAGAAAGAAAAACCGGCTGTTGTGGTGGGCACCTGTAGTCCCAGCTACTCTGGAGGCTGAGGTAAGAGGATTGCTTGAGCTCAGGAATTAGTGCTATGATGCCACAGAATACTACCGAGGGCAAGAGAGTGAGACTCTGTCTCAAATATATGTATATATAGCATAGCTTGTTATGAATCTAAAAGATTAGATTCACACACTCTAGTGAAACCTATTTTAAAAAATGGAAGTTCAGCATCTCTGTTTATTTCAATCCAATTGGGGAAACCACCAGAAAACAGAAAAGCACCCAAAACTCCACCAAGTGCCAACATTCCTCCAGTGACACAGTGCATCTTGAAAGAATGGCATGCTACAAAAAACACAGAAAGAAACAAAGATCTAAAGTAAGTAAATAAATGAATCTCCACAGCAATCAAATACCTAATTAGAAGAGGGCTTCTTCTTCGGTTGGAAGAGTTTTTGCTTTTTTAGAAAAAGAAATGTTTTTAAAGCATTCTTGCTTTTTCCAAGCATCAAGAAGAAAAAAATACATAGCATACTAAATATAGTTGCAGCTCTGTCACAACAATGATGACAAAATTTTTCTCTGACCACAATGTGTTTGAGTACAAATGGTTCCTCTTTCCAGGCTCTGGCTTGTGCATATACAAATTCCTAGTGAGGTGACACCCACTCTCCTTCTCCAGAGTGGAGAGTAAGGATCCCGCTGTCCCCCATAGGTGAAAGTGCTTAGCCATTAAATGGTATCCTGGTTGGTGAGCCCTCTTTCCTTTATACGCATTCACAGAAACTGATGATCCCAGCTGATCCAGTTTCACCACAGTCACCTTAGAGTGACACCCAGAGTTGGCTGTGTGTTGGGCAGTACCTCTGTCACCTTGTGCAATCAGTGGCCAAGGCACTGGCAGTCTCTTCTGCCCCTGTTGTGCCATCAAGCCCCTTCATGGGGCTCCTCCCGAAGGGGCTTTATCATTGCAGCTTGCACGTGTAGATGGCCTGAGGATGAAAGGGTAAGAGGAAACAGGAAATTGAGTGGCAATAAAGGAGAAATGAAAGAAAAAGGACTAAGAACAAATGAGACAATGTCAGCAGAAAGGAGAACAACAGAAGCGGAACCTCAAGAGACAAGGGAACTACATAGATGAAAGAGTATTAGAAATTCTAATAATAATTCCCACTTACTAGTCCTTGCTATGCACTAGGCACTGAGTAAACATTTTATGTGAGTTTCTTCCTCTCATTTAATCTTTATAATAAACGCTTTGCTGGGCACTGTTATTATGCCTAGTTTCCAAAAGATAAAGCACGCACTTGTAATGAAAAAAAGACCAAAAGGGGGAAAAAACCCACAACACTTAAAATGAGTCAAGAAAAGAGATGAGAAAAAGACACAGGAAAATGGGACAAACAGAATTACAAAATCAGACGGTAGAAATACATATAAATATACTAGAAGTAAATGTAAATGAACTAAATTCTACAATTAAAGGACAACTATTACCTACTGGATAGAAAAACCAAATTTGTACTTTACGCTGTTTCCAAGAGCAGACCTAAAACATAATGGCACAGAAAGGAAAGTAGGATGTAGGAAAAGGTACAGGGACATGTAACCAAAAGAAAACTTATGAAGCTGTATATAGACTGCCAGGCAAAAAGCAGTATTAGACTAATACAAGCTATTTCATGTTTTGATTTATTAGGAAGTTATAAAAATTCTAGATTTTCATACATTTTATGAAATGGCCTTGAACATGTACATATATAGCAAAAATTCACAGAATTACAAAGAGACCTTGATAAATCCACCATCATATATTATAGAGAGAGATTTTAACACCTGTCTTTCAGGAATTGGTAGGTCCCACAGACCAAAATCACCAGAAAGTATATTGATTTGCCCGACACGATCCATACACTTGATTGAATGGGCACATGTAGAACAATGGGCCCAATAATTGGAGAATATACATTTCCCTCAAACATTCATGGAATATTTGCAAAAATAAACTATATGTGGGCAGTGCCTGTGGTTCAGTGAGTAGGGCACTGGCCCCACATACCGAGGGTGGCAGGTTCAAACCCAGCCCTGCCAAACTGCAACAAAAAGACAGCCGGGCGTTATGGCCGGTGCCTGTAGTCCCAGCTACTTGGGAGGCTGAGGCAGGAGAATCGCCTAAGCCCAAGAACTGGAGGTTGCTGTGAGCTGTGATGTCATGGCACTCTATTAAGGGCAAGAAAGTGAAGACTCTGTCTCCAAAAAAATTAAGCAAAAAATAAACTAGGCTCGGCGCCTGTGACTCAAGTGGCTAAGGCGCCAGCCACATACACCTAAGGTGGTGGGTTCGAATCCAGCCCGGGCCCGCCAAACAACAGTAATGGCTGCAACCAAAAATAGCCGGGCGTTGTGGCAGGCGCCTGTGGTCCCAGCTACTTGGGAGGCTGAGGCAGGAGACTCACTTGAGCCCAGGAGTTGGAGGTTGCTGTGAGC
>CAUYQV010147399.1:0-21895 GCA_963574575.1 Galagoides demidoff
TGTATGGTATGACAGTCATATTGAAAACCATCTTTAAAAGAGCATTCCAATTTAAAAACAGATCAACGTAGGATTAAAGTACACATTCTCTGTGGACAAGCCCTGTCATATCTACCGTGTTTCCCTGAAAATAAAACCTACCCAAAAAATAAGCCCTAGCAGGATTTCTATGCATTTGTTAAATATAAGCCCTACCCCGATAATAAGACCTAGTGATGGGTGTGGCTATGCAGTGTATCTGCATAGCCATGCATTTCAGTGCAGAGCAGAGTGGTAAGGAAGACTGGAATACCTTTTATCTGCCACAGCTTCTTTCTCTGAGCATTAGCACTTGCATGAGTGCAGTGTGGTAACCACGGTGGCAGGCATCCTATTGTACACATGCGAATGGCTAGGGGAAAGGGGTTCACGCATCACTAGCACCAGCCCCACCAACAAGTTCAGCTCCCCCTGTCAGGTTCCAGAAGAAGATGACTTAACTGTATTTGAATAAATGTAGATTGTTGTATTATACTTAATAAAAATAAGACATCCTCCTGAAAATAAGCCCTAGTGTGTCTTCTTGAGAAAAAATAAATATAAGACAGTGTCTTATTTTGGGGGAAACACAGTATCTTGTTATAGCACCTAACTCACTATCTATAACAAAATTTAAGCTCAACATATGAGCTCGACTTGGTTCTGTGTTTCCCATCTTCCATAGTAACTGTGCTCTGAAATAGGTAATATGATGTGAATGTACTGTCCACTTAACTAACCTGATACAGCTAGTGTTTTAGACCATATGCTCATTAATACAAAATAGATTAAATATAGAAAAAATATTAAATAAGTGTATAAGTTCTGTGTTCCTCACACTCTGACATTCTTATAAACACAACACAAATGCACACATCATGATTTGGGGGGAAAGTTTTACATACCGTTTGATATATTTTCAAGAGCAGTGGATATTTTGATTGTTGGGGGTAACATATAGACATAAATACAGACATAGATATAGACATAGATACTGATAGAGATAGAAATAGACAAAGACATAGACACAGACATAGACATAGATATACTTTATATATATCAAAATATGTAAGAAAACAGTTTACAGAAAAGCAATACTCATGACTTTTAATCATGTGAGTTCAGCTTTAATCATAAGATTATAATTATAAATTAAACTTAAATAAATACTTTCTCACTCATCAAGTTGGCAAAAATTTCAAACTGTGAAAGTGGACTCTGTTCACAAAGTAATGAGAGAAATAGGCACTTTGTTAAAATCCTGGTACAAATGCAAAATGGTACATTTACGACGGACAGGAATCTTGGCAGTCTATGTGAAAATCATGTACTCATTTACCCTTTGATCTGGTAATGGCACACTGGATCACATCACAATGGCACACTGGCAAAAATGGAATACGGTATACGTACAAGCCTATTCATTTGCTGAGAATTTGTACATGTAACAGCCAAATATGTAGAGGACTGGCTGCAAAACTGATGTATCTGTAAAAAGAAACTAGATTGCCACATGTTGGTCCAGAGTGACCTTTGGGATTTGTTATTAAGAGTTAAAAAATACGGTGAAGAATGTGTACCTTTTACATAAGAAAGGGAAATAAACATTGAAAGATGATAGGTAAGCAGATTTGCTTATCTTTTTAAGAGTAAACAACAACAGAATTAAAATCCAAAGCTAAAAGGTAATTAATTAAAAAGAAGGAAGCGGGCGGCGCCTGTGGCTCAAGGAGTAGGGCACCGGCCTCATACACCAGGGGTGGCAGGTTCAAGCCCAGCCCCGGCCAAAACTGCAATAAATAAATAAAAAAAAATTAAATAAAATAAAAAGAAGGAAGAAAAGAAAGTAGAGGGGATAGGAATGAAATATACATTTCTCTGAAGGTCCCTTGCTTGATAGGTTTGACTTTGGAACCACATAAATGCTGTTCATAATTTTAAAACAGAAATAAATCACAAAAGAAATCCCTAAAAATTGAAAACAAATTCACACAAATATATCTAACTGTATAACATGTTGATCGCATAACCACACAGAGAACAAATATCAAATGACATTAAAACAGTCTAACTAGTGGTACAGACCCTAAGGACAAGAAGAACCACCATAGAAACAAAACAAATGTACAAAAGTTCCTTAAAGTGTATGCAGTAAACTCATTTGAGTAATAATATTGGTTTCATTGTTCTAAAATTCAATAGAGTTGGATGAATAGATAGATATATGGTAAAATAAAGCAGATAAGTAATTATATTAGTTAAGATTTTAAGCACAGGGGCTGGGCGCAGTGGCTTACACCTGTAATCTTAGCACTTTGGGAGGACAAAGACGGTGGATTGTTTGAGCTCAGCAGTTTGAGACCAGCCTGAACAAGAGAGAGACCCTGTCTCTAAAAAATAGCCAGGCATTGTGGTGGGTCCCTATAGTCCCAACTACTTGGGAGACGGAGGCAAGAGGATCACATGAGCCCAGGAGTTTGAGGTTGCTGTGAGCTATGACGCCACAGAATTCTACTGAGGGAGACAAAGTGAGACTCTGTCTCAGAAAAAAAAAAGATTGTAAGCATAGGAAAAGTCAATGAAGTAAAGACACTGTGGTTTTTAAGATTGAAATATAGAAGGAAATCATTACTCTTCACTTCCTTTAAAAATGCATATATCCTTGCTTGGTCTTCTGAAAAGACATAGGAGTAATGAGAACCTAGGAGCATTGATTATACCTAGGAAATTTGACACAGGGTAGGTAACAACATCTTAACACCCAAAAGTACTGACCATGAAGAAATAGACCGATAATTCAGCAAAGTGAAATAAAGAATTTCTTTTTATCAGAAGACATCATATAGAGAGGGAAAATATAATTTACAGACCAAGAGAAGATATTTACAATATGCTTCACTTCTCAGAATTTATTCTACACATAGACTCGCACACGTAGAAAATGGTGTGTCTAAGATTAATTACTGTGCCATTGTTTATAATAGCAAAAGACTAGAAACCACCTAAAAATCATCATCAACAAAATACTCCTTAAAAATATTGTAACACATGAATATGTTGGAATGCTGTTTAAAAGAGGAAGATTTTTACATCTAATGTGGAAAGATTCCCCAAGATATTAAGTGGGAAATATTAAGACAAAAAAATCAAGATGAAGAACAGCACATGGAATACTCTACCATTTATTGTTTTGGAGGGGGTTTTTTTGTTTGTTTGTTTTCTTTTTTTGAGACAGAGTCTCACTTTGTCACCCTTGGTAGAGTGCTGTGGCGTCATAACTCACAGCAACCTCAAACTCCTGGGCTTAAGCCATTCTTTTGCCTCAGCCTCCCAAGTAGCTGGAACTACAGGCACCTATAACACCAGCTATTTTTTAGAGACATTGTCTCACTCTGGCTCAGGCTGGCCTTGAACTTCTGAGTTCAGGCAATCCATCCACCTCAGCCTCCCAAGTGCTGGGATTTCAGGCATGAGCTACCGTACCCAGCTACCATTTGTGTTTTTAAAAATTGTATTTATAAGACATTTAAAAATCTTTAGAGATACACACACACACACACAAATAAAATAAAATGTGGTAAACTAGAAACAGGGTAGGATTTGAGCAAATAATGATCAGAAAGAGGAGGAGACTTTGCACTATAAATCTTGTTAAACATTTTTAAATCTTGCATAATGAATGCATCACTTATTCTAAAAACAAAACAGAGAATATTTATATAAATAAAAATTGGATTGAGTTTCTTGCTTTTGTTTCTGTTTTTTGGTTAAAATGTCATTTCTGTTTATCCTCTCGGCACCTCTACCTAAAAACTAATTTGTATACACAACTATTATGTACCCATGATAATTAAAAAATTAACTTTTGTTTTTTAATTGTAGATGCCTAGGCCCAGGCTACTCTGGTGGATTGAATCTCACTAGAGCAGTGCACTCCAGTTAGCACAAAGTTCATGTTCAAGTATAATCTGATAATTCCTTCAGGGTTAATGCCGCCTAGTCCATGGTCGTAATCAAAATCAGATGACACCGGCAATGTCTGGAGATGTTTTTGGCTATTACAACTAGAAGGTTGCTACTGACAGAGAGAGGGCAGAGGCTCGGGATGCTGCTAAACATCTTTTTTTCCTTATTGTTGGGGATTTATTAAGGGTACACAAAACCAGGTTGCACTGATTGCATTTGTTAGATAAAGTCCCTCTTGCAATTGTGTCTTGCCCCCAAGAGGTGGCTGCTAAACATCTTAAACACAACCCTCCAAAAGAAAGAATTATCTGGCTCAAAAATACCAATAGTGCCAAGGTCGAGAAGCCCTGTCACAGAGGAATGCAAACAGAACGCTCCATTGCTTTACTGAGGAGCCACTCCCCAAATCTGTGGCTATCAAAACATGCTAAAACATCTTTTCTAAGCTATAAAGCCATAAAAATTATTTTCTACGCTGCAATAAAATCTTGTGCATCTGTTACATTAGAGATCCTTCACAAGGGAAGGAGTTATTTAATGAGTCCCTAAGGAGAGGAAAAACAGGAAATGATATCTGTCACAAATCAACATTAAGTGTGGTCTGTGTCTCTTGTCAGCCCATGACCCTGTTCCAGATCCAGTTCCTAAATGCTGTTGGAGATCTCTTGGATCTCATTCCCTCACTCTCCCCCATGAAAGATATCAACCTGAAGGTTTTTAAGAGATGGGACATGGGACATTGCTCTGCTCTTATCAAGGTAAGACATCCCAGCTCCTACACTTTTCCTTTTTCTGGTTCACACAGAATTTTTCTATGTATCACTCAAGCGTGGCAACATCTCAGACCCCCTGGCAATAGTACACATCAGCTCAGGGGTTCCTTCATGGTAAGATTTAAGAACTGGAAGGAACTCTGATGGAGGGAACTGGAAGTACCTCTGTTTCTCCTACCATTCTTCCCATGCTGCATGCATCTGCCATGCCTACCTTCTGGAATCTTCCATTGTAGATGTTAGAAAGAAGCCTCTGTTTTGTGCACATTAAAGGTTAATCTTGGACTCCTTAGCCTTATTTTTTAGTACTAAATCTAGCAATAAATACTTAACAGAATTGACACAATCCCTGTATGTCTCCTGCACTTAAAATTGTAGTCCGTTTTCTGTGTACCTCTGTGTCATCCACTATGGCTACAGGTTCTTCCTGGATTTGAGAACATCTACTTTGCTCACTCAAGCTGGTACACATATGCAGCCATGCTCAGGATATATAAACACTGGGACTTCAACATCAAAGATAAAGAAAGCAGCAGTAATCGCCTCTCTTTCAGCAGTTATCCAGGTAAATAAATTTAGAGGGACACCTGAACACTTTGACTACTATGTCAGGATCAAGCCTTGGTGATTCAGAGGTGACTGGAATGGTAGAAAGAATGTTTAGTGTTAGTATACATTCATGACATTTCCGATTTTTAGAGTGTTTTTGAAGAAATATAGCTCTAATACTTATTAGAATGACATACACTAGGTTAATGGAGTTGCCAAATAGAAGACGCTTTGTACATGTAAATGGATGCCTCTAAATTCACTTCAGCAAATGCCACCTGGGTATTTATGAAGTATAAGACATTTTCCTAAGTTCTGCAATGGATGCAAAGAAAAGCACAAGGGTTGCAACCTGCTCAGGAAACATCATGAGCAAAGGTAAGGGGGAAACACCAAACATCTAAGAGTCCAACACAGACGAGGTAGGGACGGCTGTAATCTTTACTTACACAGCTATGGCATATGAGGTGGTTATACAAACACCAGTCATTGGCTTTGATTTCATCTTTGCCTTAGTTTGGGTAATTGTTTTAGCCTTGAGAAGGTCCGGGGGCTCCACTCTCTGGATTAGACTTTGCTTTAATTCTTTTATGTTCCGTTAGACCTACACGTAAGGACATCCAGAGACTGACACCTGTCAAAAATTCTTCCTCTTCCTTTTGTTTGGTATAACATGAAATGTTCTGCTTTGAAATCTTTGTGGAATATGATATTAATCTGAACAGTCCTGGATTCTAGATGTAGTATCAGAGGAGGACATGGGAAGTTTTCCTATAAATTACATGACCGTGTTAACATTTGCATGTATCCTTCCAAAACAGATCTATAGATAGATAACATAGATAAAACAGAGAGCTTTATAGAGCAATTGAAACTGCCAGAGAACAAAGGACACTTTCAAACCCCAAAGTGTTTTCACAGGAACTGGTGGAGCACTATGATTCATATTTTCTTTAACTTCTTTCTCAACAGAAAAACAGGAAAAACATGTAGAATCTTATTTATATAACAAACTGTTTGATTAAGGCATCAGCCACATTGGACTCATCCAACAGACACCATACTTTGCCATAAAGTTCATGCCATGTGAGCTGTTGAGCCCCAAACAAAGCTGGGTAGCTTCTTTGTTTTTCTTAGGAGGGGGAGTGCCATGATCAGTTGTGTGAGTTAGGAGAGTAGAGCCATTTTTGTGTGGAAGGGGACAGAACCTAGAGACTCTTCATGATCAGAGCAAGGATATGAAGAATTCCTGGGTCAGGCTGGGTACAGTGGCTCATAACTGCAATCCTAGCACTCTGGGAGGCTTAGGTGAGAGGACTGCTTGAACTCAGGAGTTCAAGACCAGCCTCAGCAAGAGTGAGACCTCATTCCCTAAAAGAAATGCAAACATTAGCTGGGCCTGGTGACAGATGCCTGTAGTCCCAGCTACTCAGGAGGTTGAGGCAGCAGGATTGCTTGAGCCCAGGAGTTTGGGGGTGCTGTGAGCTATGATGATACCAGTGCATTCTACCTGAGGCAACAGAGTGAGCAAGATTCTGCCTTAAAAAGAAAAAAGGAATTTCTTAGTCCATAGTTAATGTTCACATACTGCATTTTTGAAATATGCCTTTGGAGTAGATCTTAAGTAATCTCAAAATGTAAACAAAGTAACTATGTGAGGTGATAGATATGGTAATTAGCTTGATTGCGGTGATCATTTCCCAGTGTGTTTATATATAATCAAAGCATCATGGAAACCTTAAATGTATGCAATTTTTAGTCACTTATACCTCAGTGAAGTTGAGAAAAAGAGGATGCAAGTAAAGTGAATTAGGAATTCATTAATACCCTATGTTAAGATAGCAGTTTGAATATTTATATTAAAATTAAAAAGGGCAATATGAAAATCAAAAAACAAGAACAAAAAAAGAATTCCTAAGTCAGAACACACAAATCAAGTCAAGAAACCTTCATGACTTGGCTGAGGTACACATTAAAGATGATGACAACTGGGATGCTACAGCTACCATCATCCTAAATACACAGGTAATTCTGAAAGTCTTCTATGTGCCTACCCGTACTTTTACAATACATCTTGGCCTTCCTGCCACATCTTTGACCTGACCATTAAGATGATCACCATGAAAAACATGAAAGCTTCAAGACATCACATCTTATAGCTTTTATAAAGTTTCTAGGAAGGAAAAAGGAAGAGCTTGGACATCTGCTAAACTGTTTTTCAACATACCAAGTCCATCCACTTTGAACTTCTGTTTTCTCATCTGTACAGTGAGGCTAGTAGAATGTTTGCTTCATAAAGTTGTAAATATTATACAATTTACTGATTCATCAACAATTTTCTGTTAAAGTGTTGTGCTGGGCAAAGGATTTATGATGTGGAACAAGACAGACAGAATCTCTACTCTCACAAGATTTGCTTTCTGCAGAGAAATAGACACAAATAAAAAAGCAATGACAATAAGGTGTGATTTGTGTAGTTACAGGGAAGACTAGTCTACAGATGTTGAGATAGTTTTTAAGAGATACCAGGATTTAGATTAAGGCACAAAAAATAAAGATAATTTAGCCAGGCCAAGGGGGACAAGATGTCAGTAGAATGCTTCGTGTGGAACAAACAGTGTATAAGCAAGAGAAAGTGTGAATGCAAGCAACACAAGACCACTGAAGGGACAGGTAGAAAGGATATGAATATATTTGCATTATGGAATTATCCAGCCCATTAGAGGAGGAGGAGAGGCTGTCAGCAGACATTTAGAATGCTGGTACCTCAGATTGCCATAATGTCTTGTAAATGGCCAACCATGTATGCATGGGAGATTGATATCCACCTTCAAGAAGAAATCCGATGTCAAAAATGCCTGACTTGCTGTGGCACAACACAATTTTGTGCTCTCCTGTTGTCCTAGCAAGAATCCTTGAGGGATGATTACCAAATAAGAATTTTTAGGGTAGGGCATGGTGGTTCACACCTGGAATCCTAGTACTCTGGGAGGCCATGGTGGGTGGGTTGCTTGAACTCATGAGCTAAGACCAGCCTGAGACAGAGCAAGACCCTGTTTTTAAAAATAGCCAGGTGTTGTGGCAGGCGCCTGTAGTACCAGCTACTTGGGAGGCTGAGGCAACAGAATCACTTGAGCCCAGGAGTTTGAGGTTGCTATGAGCTATGATACCTGATACCACTCTATGGAGGGTGACAAAGTGAGACTCTGTCCCCCTCCCAAAAAAAAGAATTTTCAGAGGGACACTCTCAAAATGATATGTCAGCAGAGAACAGAAGGAACAACAGCAATCCTTCAAAAGTCTTCATCAGTATTATACAGGGATTTGTTTCATCCAGGACACCCAAACTCATCCAAGCCAAGCTCATGCTCTGCACTCACCAGAGCCACAGTTAACTCCATAAAAATAGAGGTGGTTATGTGTCAACAGATTAATTTTATTAATCTAGAAAGGATTTAAGATGACTTGATTGCTTAATAGGTTTGATCTTCTTTAGTCTGTTCTAAAAACAGGACAGAAATTTCCCTCACCCTTGGGGAATGTGCAGTGCCCCGAGAAAGTGAGAAGTGCACCAGAGTGCACTAGGTGCTGAGAACCCCAGTACCTTAGGTGTGGGCACAGGACTCCCCTCTCACCCAAATCTGAAATGCCTACCTCCAAATTGTCTAAGTCTGGCTGGGAGTGGTGGTTCACACCTATAATCCCAACACTCTGAAAGGCTGAGGTGGGTGGATTGGCTGAGCTCAGGAGTTTGAGACCAGCCTGAACAGACATGGTTGGAAGATGTGTTGATCTACATTTACACGCTAACATTCTGAATGTTAATGTTAGTAGCCAGAAAATGAATTACCATTCACAGTTTTAACATGCTGAGTAAGATTTGCACTTGCGGTCATCATTAGCAAAGTGTAATAAAAATCCATGGGCCTTTAGAAGCCAGTTTTTTGCAGGTTGCGTGATAGATAGATAGAGTCATTAAGTGAATGGCTGTAGGGAGCCACAGCAACAAAGAAATCCATATTGTTCCAATACAAACAGGTTCCAAAGAGTCATGGCCTTTCTGAGTAATAACAGTACTGTTACCTTTTTCTCATGACAGAGATAGGAAATTAGCCAAGAAAATGCAATTAATAATAAAGACTACAAAGAGGGGACACTATAAAGAATCTTCCCACGCATTGATTGGGCAGTAGACCAAATACCTAAGTACCTTTCTCTGCCTATGATTATTAATCTTCAAGGATAAATCAGTATATCTCATGTAGACCCATGAATTTTATAATACAATTTTTAATCAAATTGTTTATATAGGCAAGGAACTTGCCAAAAAAAAAGTGCTTGCTGGAGGTACGTGATACTCCTGGTGGCCCCTGTTCTAGAAGTTTTCTGTCCCTAACAAAAAGGGTTTTGAATAGCCATGGTCTGTTTTGCCTGGCAACTGTTAAGGCTGAGGGTATTGATTGTGGCAAACAAGTAAACAAGTCAAGAATTAAGAAAGTAAGACAGAGAGGGAAATCACCTAAGAAATGGCAGTACTAAAAAGGTAGCCAGTACCACTATATGAAGTCCTCAGCAGAAAGATCTGGCGGTTTAAATCAATTCAGAGAAAACTGACATAGTCAAGAGCATTGTGTCTTCCGATCTAAATGTAGTCTATTTCTCTTTTTATTTAAGGCTTCTTTAATTTGAGCAATTTTTTTTAGTTTTCAGTATACAGATCTTACATACCATTTATTAAATTGAATGCTAACTAATGTTTAAACACTATTGTGATCAGAATTGATTTTTTCATTATTTTCTGTGGTTGTTCATTGCTTGTATACAGGTATCAATTATCCATTGCTACATAACAAATTACTCCACAAGTTAGTGGCTAAACTTGCGGTTTAGTAACTCATGATTTCTGTGGATCAGGAATTTAGAGAGGGCACAGTGAGGAGAGTTTGTCTTCACTCTGCTATGTCTGGGGCCTCAGGGGGAAGTCTCACAGACTGAGGGGCTGAAATCTCTGATAGCTTAACCCAGTGGTTCTCAACCTTCCTAATGCCGCGATCCTTTAATACAGTTTCTGTGGGTCGCGACTCACAGGTTGAGAACTGCTGGAACCTAAGCTGGAGGTGACATTTCCAAGATGAGTCACTTACATACTCGACAAAGTAGTGCTGGCAAATTGGTTCATCTCCACCTGAGCCTCTCCTCAGAGAACTCCTTGAGTATCCTCACAAGGTGTGTGGCTTCCTCCAAACTAAGTGATCCAAAAGAACAAGGCAGAAACAGTAATGCCTAATTGTGACCTCGCCTCAAAAGTCACACATTGTCACTTCCACCAGATTCTATGCATTAGATGCAAGGTATTATGACCAGCCCACATTCCGGGAAAGGAAACTAGGATGTATCTTTTAAGGAGAAGTGTGTCAATGAATTTATGGAAAATTTTAAATTACCACAGTTTAGATAAAGATGACTTTTTGGTATATTATTATCCTGAGAACTTTTAAAATCCATCTATCAGTTCTAAGAGCTTTTTAATAGGTTCCTTAGAATTTTCAATATATACAATCATGTAATCTCTGAATAAAGACAGTTTCGCTTCTCCTTTTCCTTGTATGTCTTTGTTTTCTTGCATAATTACACTGGACAAGGCCTCCAGAATATTGTAGGCTACAAGTGGTGAGCATGGAAATCCTTGCCCGATTACTGATCTTCAGTGGAAAGTATCCAGTCTTTCACCACTAAGTATGTGTCATTAGTAGGGCTTTTGTAGGTGCTTTTTATAATGTTATAATGTTAAGGGGAAGTCCCTTCTCTTTGTACTTTGCTTAATGTCTTTTATCAATAAAATAGTGTTGCCTTTTGTCAAACTCTTTCTCAGCATCAGTTGAGAGGATCATCTGACTTTTCTCCTTATGATGAGTTATGTTGATTGACTTTCAGATGTTAAAACTCATTTGTCATTCTTAGTTAACTCTTACTTAGTCATGATATATTTTTATTTTTTTATTCAATTTACTAATATTTTGTTAAGAACTTTTTCACTTGTATTCATTGAGAGATATTGATTTGTAGTTTCCTTCTCTTATGATGGTTTTGGTATCAAGGTCTTCTAAATTTGGAATTATTTCTTCCTCCTAAGTTTTCTAAAAGAGTTTAAATATGATTGGTATTATTTTCTTCTTTAAATATTTAATAGAATTCACCAATGAAGCCATTTGGATATAAAGTTCTATTTGTTGAAAATAAATTTACTTTATTATAAATTTAATCTTTCATTGATATAGGACTATTCTGGTTTTCTAATTCTTCTTGAGTCAATTTTTAAAATTTGTGCTTTTCCAGGAATTTATCCATTTCTTCTAAATTACCATTTATTAACATGAAGTTATTTATAATATTTTTCTTAACCTCTTAATGTTGGTAGATCTTAAATCTAAAGATTTAAGCCACTTTATCATTCATGATATTATGTCATCATTCTTTTTTAGATTTTTTTTATTGAGGGCACAAAGAATTAGGTTACAGTGTTTACATTTGTTAGACAAAGTGCCTCTTATAATTGTGTCCTGCCCCCAAGGGGTGTGCCATCCATCCTAACCTTGTGCCCACTAAGTGGGAATACCCTCATCCAGCTCTCTCCTCCCCTCCCCTCACTCCCTCATTCCCCCACCTCCCACCTTGAATTAATTTGAGTTTTTCTCTTATGTGAGCACATATTAGATCATCTACTGGCTTCATATTAGAAGTGAACTTTACTAAGAAAAATGTGTTCCAACTCTACCTAGTTTAATACAAAAGATGTAAAGTCTCCATCTTTTTTAATAGCTGAATAATATTCTATGGTATATATATACACCACAGCTTGTTAATCCATTCCTGGGTTGGTGGGCGTTTAGGTTGTTTCCACATTTTGGCGATTATAAACTAAGCTGTGTCAAACAGTCTAGTGCAAATGTCCTTCTGATAAATGGATTTTTTCTTTTTTTGGGTAGATGCCTAGAATGGGATTGCAGGATCAAATGGGAGATCTAATTTGAGTTCTTCAAAGATTCTCCAAACTTCCTTCCAAAAAAGTTGTATTAGTTTGCAGTCCTGCCAGCTGTGTAGAAGTGGTCCCTTCTCTCCACATACAAAAAATCTAGGGAACACTTCACAGATTTCCATGTCATCCTTGTGCAGGGGTTATGCTAATCTTCTCTGTATTGTTCCGATTTTAGTATATGTGCTGCCCTTTTTTCTTGATTAGAGTAGCTAGAACTGTATCAAATTTTTTAGATATATTTTTCCAAGGACTGTTTATTTTTTTATTTCCCATAATAGGATACAAACATTTATTTCTGTATTATTTTCACTCTGTGAGGGTAAATTTGCAAAATGCAATAGTAGGCATGTAATGTCAGCTATTTGACATAATAGATGAAATAAGAATGGGAGAACTGTATCAATGTTATTGGTATTTTCCAAGAACTAGATATTAATTCTATTGATTTGTTTTCCATTGTCCATGTTTCTTCTTCACTGATTTCATTTTTATTGCTATTATTTTCTTTCTTCTACTTTGTGTTTAATTTGCAGTTTCTTTCTAGCTTCTTCTTCTTCTTCTTCTTTTTTTTTTTGGCAGTTTTTTTGGCCAGGGCTGGGTTTGAACCCACCACCTCCGGCATATGGTGCCAGTGCCCTACTCCTTAGAGCCTCAGGCACTGCCCTCTTTCTAGCTTCTTAATGTAGAAGTGTAGATAACTGACTTTTATCTCTTTCTACTATAAATAAATAAAAGTATAAATTTCCTTCCCACTTAATCACTGCTTTCAGTATATGTGACAAATTTTGGTATGTTTCGTTTTCATTTTAATTCAATTTAGAATATTTTCTAATTTATCTCACATGATTGATCCATAGCTTATTCAGAAGTGTATTATTTAATTGCCAAAAATGTGGAGATTTTTCAGATTTTTCTGTCATTGTTCGCCAATTTAATTCCATATTCTAATTTAGTTGGTGCAATTAGAGAGCATACTTTGTACAATTTTGGATTTATTAACTTTATTGAGATCTGTTTTATTGCCCAGGATGGGTCCATCTCAATGAATATTCCATGTACTGCAGAAAAGAATGTGAATTCTGGTATTTCTGGGTGTTATGTTCCATAAAAACCAATCACATCAAGTCAATTATAGCGTGATTCAAATCTTCTATTGATTTTCTTCCTACTTGTTCTATCAGTTACTAAGAAAGGAATATTCCTAACTCCCACTCCCATTATTAATTTGTCTATTTTCCATTTCATCAGTGAAATTTTGATGCTCTGTCATTAAACACATATTTATAAGTATTCTTATTATGTTGACTTTTTTTAACATTATGAAATGTCCCCTTTTGTTTCTAGTACAACTTCTTGTCTTAAAGTCTATATTGTCTGATAGTAATAGAGCCACTCTGCCTTTCTTATGTTTACTGTTTGTATATTCTATTTTTTCTTTCTTTTTTTGGTAGTTTTTTTTTTTTTTTTGGCTGGGGCTAGGTTTGAACCTGCCACCTCTAGCATATGGGGCTGGTGCCCTATACTTTGAGCCATAGGTGCTGCCCTGCATTTTCTATTTTTTCTAACAATTTACTTTCAAACTATTTGTGTCTTCAATATTTTGTACATAAAGGTACATTGAGCTGCAATTTCCCATTTTCCCTGTGTATGGCAACTTAAGGGGTGACTTTTGGGTCACCCTATCTCACATAAATTTATTTTCTCACAGTTCTAGAAGCTGTGAGTCCAAGATCAAGTTGCTGGCAGGTCTGGTTTATCCTGAGGTCTCTCCTTTTGGCTTGCAGGTGGCCACCTTCTCACTGCATCCTCACATGGCCTCTTCTCTGTGTGTACACATACCTAGAATACCTTCCTCTTATACAGACACCAGTTATATCGTATTAAAGATTACCCATATAACCTCAGTTAACCCCAGTCACCTTTTTCCAGGCCCTATCTTCAAATATAGTCTCATTCTCTGGTACTGGTGTTAAGATTTCAACATATGGATTTGGGGGGAACACAATTCATTCTACAGTAAGGAGTTAGGAGTACGCTCAAGCAAGGAAACTCTGTGCTTGTTATTAACAATGCTGCACTAAGGTTCAGTTTCTCCCTGCCTTTGATCATTTTTAGTACCTTTAAATAGTTATTTTAAATAGTTTTAAAGGGCCTCCTGGCATGTCAGGTGGGTGGGGGTTTCAAGTGGGAACAAAAGCTGGACTCTATTCAAGTGGAGGATTCTAGTAATGATGTTCCCCCAAAGGTAAGGCCTCAAGCTTAATCACCTACAGTTTGTACTATTATCTGCGGGAGAAACTACTCAATTTCTTCATGTTGCTATTATTGGAATATTCACCTTTGGCATAGAATTTTCATTTCCAGTTACTACGTATCACTCAAGTGCTTTCCATATTAACAAAAAATAGCCCAAGAGTTCCTTCTAGAAGTCTTTCTTCACCTGCAGGCTGAGTAAATTACCCCTCTTTTGAGCTTCTTAGATACCAGGTATATAATTTCTTCAAAGACTACATTCCATATTCACATTTGCGTTCCCATGACCAGCACAGAGCTTTTTACAGTGCAATCATTGAATAAGTATTTTTGGAATTAAAAAAAAAGAGAGACAAAGAAGAAAGGAAAAGAGAAGGATAGTAGAAAGAAGAGAGAGGAAGGTGATAGGTAGACAGACTGTGGGTGTCCCACTTGACGTGGATGTGGTAGGAGCTGCAAGGAAGAAAAAGATGCAGTAACGTGAGAGGAGGGGAGAGAGCTGCCTAAGACATCACAGTTCCTGTCGTAACCTCATTGCTTTCTACATGGACTGCCCTCCTTTCAATCCTGGATTTGAAAGCAGGAGTCCAAGATGTTCAGGAACTGTTCACAAAGGACTTTGGAGGCAAATCTATGTGTTCAAGTTCTATCTTGAAGCTAATCTTTTGTAGTCACTAGCTGATAAATGATACAAATAGGACCTGACTAGTTTTTTTTTGGCTGGGGCTGGGTTTGAACCCACCACCTTCCCATATGGGGCCGGTGCCCCATTCCTTTGAGCCATAGGCGCCACCCAGGACCTGACTAGTTTTATGGGAATGAGGCAGTACCCATGTTATAAATAAGTTACTGTAAACCTGTTTGTGCTCAACTTGCTATTCAGTAAAAAGGAAAACAAAAAACCCTATTTTTTTTTTTTGGTTTCTACTATGTGCCTGGTTCTGTGTCTTTGACACTATGAAAAACATTTGATGTATATTGTGTCGTTTAATTTTTTACAAACCTAACAAAGGGGATCTATCTGCATTTTTCAAATAAAGAAACAGGAAAAGGTTGAGAGAAGTTGAATAGGTCACACACATCGTCAAGGTCACATAACTCAATTGCTGAGAACTGGGTTCAAATGCAACGTATCAGATAATAAATATCCATTTTTTCCCCCACAGAAATGATTCAGTTTGCTTTTAAGTTAAGTGTTTAAAACTAAAAGAGCCATGAACTAAAAGGGCCTCCTGTCATGCCAGGTGGGTGGAGCTTTCATGTGGACACAAAAGCTGGATCCTATTTAATGAGGACTCCAGTAATGATGTTCCCCATGGTGCTGGAGGCTTTACGCTTAATTATCTTAAGTGAGGCTCTCTGGAATGCGGTAAGCATGTTTCACCAAGCATGTGTGTGTTCCTACTTTGCATTATGTCCAGGTCTCCCGTCACTGCCCTCCCCCAATTATGTTTACCTCTTATACTTAAAAATATTGCTCAAATTTTCCCATGGAGCTTGCTAAAAATGCAGATTCCAAAGTGCCATCCATAGAAATTCTCATTTCTTTGATCTGGACTTGGACATTTGTACCAAACACCTTAGGTGATTCTAACATACTAGGCCCACAGCACCTGTCCTTTACCACTGTGACAGCCTGGTGGTCTAGGTAGCAAAAACTTGGTTTAGGCTTTTCTTGCTTGAGTTCATGTACTCAAAGGGAGGTACACACAAAGATTAAAAAAAGAAAAAAATTGGTTAAAGCCCTGGAAAATTTAATCAAGTTTTTATAACCTAGAATGTGATAACTTTCATAAGCTATAAACTTGCTATTTAATAATGTATGTAGCAAACATTTTTAATATACTGTAATCTTTTACGAATTTCATGTTACCTCTTTGATCTTAGGTACTTCAGTCATAAAAGTGAAATATACACAAAACAATTCACAAGTTAGTACACACTGGAATTCCTGTCCTTCACTTTTAACAAATAGAAGGGAAGAAAAAAATAAAACCAAAACCAGGTCACATATTCCAAAAGATTATAATTTAATTTCTGTTTCTTAAGTACCTCTTAATAATTCTTTATCTCCCCTTTGGCTCCAAACCAGGACTCTCATGTCTTCCGCTGGGTCACACCTGTCATGATTGTCTTTCCCCACCTAACTCAGCACCTTCCTCCCTTCTATCGTTCCAGAAATCCCACCTTATTTTCCATGCTTTTCTTGATTAACTGGTCATAAGGCGATTTCTCTCAACTCCACCCTGTCTCAATGTGCAACTCCCCATGGCTCAATCTTCTTAATTGTTTCTAAGGTATTTGTTCCTTTGTGTGAACTAAGTGTTGTCCCCATTTGCGTGACTACATATCTGTTCCCATCACATCTGTCTGGATGTGATGTAATGAAAACTGCATGTGTTGAGAGCTGGTCTTAGATTTATTCTTGAGGAAGCTGCTTATTAGCATTTGGTAGTTTAAGTAGTTCACCCAAGTTCTTTTTGTGAAGATCAGATGATAAGCATCCATCTTTCTAAAGCAAGGTATCCGGCAAGCAGAAGATGCACTATACATTGTCAGTCACCACTGTCTTCTCTTTTTCCTTTAGATTTCATGATTACTTATTGAGCACCTACTATGTGTCAAACCCCTTTCTTGGTGCTGAAGTGAACAAGTACCACCTGTAAGCAAGGGACAAAAAGTCCTTTCCCAGATGGAGTTTACATGCTATGGAGTAGATAGAAAAGAAAAAAATAAATACTCAATAATCTAAAATTCAGGGGTGTCCTATCTGTGAGGGCTGCATGCTGATTTTGTGATATCACAAAAAGTATGCACAGATTTTTTTTTTCTAATTAGATTTTGTTAGTGTTTGTGTATTTAATGTATGGCCCAAGACAACTCTTATTCTTTCAATGTGCGGCAGAGAAAAAAAGAAAAGGTAGAAACCCCTGAAAATTAAGTAACAATTTATTATTAAAGAAAAGAAAATTTTATTTTGGTGTATGGTAATAACAGAATGCTAATTAAATTACACCTTCTTTACATTTTACTCTATGTAAAGTTTAAATGCTAATTAAATACACCCTCTTTACATTTTGCTCTATGTGACATTTAAGAGACTTACTAATTTCTTTACGCAGACACTCTGAGATACCCAGGTTGCACAGTAAGGGCTTAGATCCACAGCAGTCTGATTCCTCCACTAACCCCCTTCCTTCTGCAGTATTGAATGGAAATGTGCTCAATAAATAATGAATTAACTGAAGAACAACCACTTAGAAGGAGAAGTTGAAATTTACTGGTATCAATTAGGATCTTGGCAGTCAGGGAGGCAGATAAATACCATTCTGGAAGGGGGGGGGCAATATAAAAGGCTGTGGGAGTTTGTGTCTAAAAGGAGGCCAGAGACTTCCTTTTCTTAGAGTGAGCAAATAGGATATTTTTCCACTGCAGACAGCTATCTAAGAACAGAAGTTTTGATGGAGATTCAGAGGGCAGAACAGATAGGTAGGAAGGTGGCCTGGCCACAAGACTTTTGACAAAGCCAAGGGAATTCTGATAAGGTCTCATTGGACAGTGGTTAGCACATAATGGATGTTTGATAAATATTTTTTGGGGGGGAGGGTTTGTTTTGTTTTGAGATGGGGGTCTCCCTGGTACCTAGGCTGGTCTAGTCTCAAATTCCTGAGTTCTAATCTCCTGCATAGCTGGGATTGCAAGCAAGCATTAACTGTCTGTCAGGCTTTAAAAAATTGAGACAGCTCAGGTTGGTGCTTTGCACAGGTCTGAGAAACAATACCGCCCCTCCTCAGCAGTGGGAGGAAACTGAGCAGAAAGGCTGAGTGTTGTTCAAAGTTATTGCTTTGTTTTCTTTTTTAAAAAAGGAAAGAAGAGTTCCCTAAGTGTCACATTCGTCTGTGTTAAGATGAAATGGCAGCCAGACATTTCAGAGCAAAACCCATAGGACAATTGAATTACTACTGCTGTATTAGCTGGCTATGGCTGCATAAAATATAACCCCCAAAACTTTATAGCTGAAAGCAATATGAGACGATTATTGCTTTTTAAGTCCACAGCTCAGCTAAGTGGTTCTTTCTACACGTCTCAGTGTGTGTGGTTGGCTATGGATTGGGTAGATAGCTCTGCTGACCTTGGATGAACTCTCTCACACATTTAGGGTTGACTGAGATGACTGGGTCCTTCCTCATGTGGTCTCTCATCTTAGAGACCAGGTCAGATTGGGCTCATTTACAGGGCAGAGACAGGGTTACAAGAGTCAGCGGATGTGTACAAGGTCCCTTGAGACCTGAACTCAGACCTGGCATATTCTGTTAGCTGAAGCAAGTTCCAAGTCCAGCCCAGATTAAGAGGTGGGAAGACAGACAACCCTTGATGGAAATGCTGCAGAGTCACACTGTAGAGATTATGACCAGAAGGAAGGGTAAATAAAAGTAGAGCTATGTTCATAGTCATGACCCGTACGATGGGCCCTGAATTGCACATTAATTATATCCTCAGTCAACACTGATTCTATTCTTCTAGAAATGAGTGTGTTTGGGTTGCATCTCTGGGCTTTGGAGCATGTGTTCATATGCAGTGTGCAAACAGGTATATTATAAATGCACTTGATAAGCTAATAAGGGTAAACTTTTCTACTAAGCAGTAGGTCAAAATGATATCTGGGGTAGTGGTCACTGGTTTTTCTTGTGATTCAAGTGGTTTTTTTTTTAAGTATTGAAAAATATGATTTATTAAATAATTTTTTTCTTAAATTCAGCAAGAAGCTTAACTATGAGATATTATTTGCAGTCTGATGTCCACAAAACACTGGAATGTGTCACTTTGTCCTGATCTCAAACAATCTGCCTTCCAAAGCTGCTAATAGACAGATGAGAGCAAGAATATAATTTTACATAGTCAAAGAACATTTCTTTTATAAGGCAATATGTCAGAATATGTCAGAACTTTGTTCTCTCTCTGGGACTTTTCTTCATTATCTTTAAACAATAGAATTAGCCTCCTTGACTATGATATTTGCAGGCCAGTTTATTTTCTTTATGCCAGAATTCTGAGTTAGCTATATTTTTTCATCTTCCAATCTCTTTCATAAAGAGTCTTGCTCTTAAAAGAAAGATCACTCCTTATTAGTACCTGTATTATTCATTCACTTACTAAAGAACGCCTGCCCTCTTGTGTCCAGAGAAGCAGCTACAGCAAAGAGTGACTTAGCAAACTGAACCATTGCAGAAACATAGAATTCTCCCCTGCAAGGATTTTTCTACCAAGGAACTTGCCCAAGACTTGCAAGTACGGCTGTACACCTCAGCCCCAGAGATGAATGAATGGTCACTGAAATCCATTCCACACTCTGTCAAGCCACACACCCCATGTCCAGGCTGTGCTTTCTCTTAAAATTTCAGGTGCCATCAGGCTTTGTAACACTTGGAGTGGGCAACTTTCTCTAATTGACATAAACCTATGGAGAGCTTAATGGTGGCCTAATATAGTTATTTGGACACTCCTCTCATCATGTTCCCGGTTAGAAATTTCAAGAAATTAGATTTTTGGAGCTGGATGACATCACTTCATCCCAGGTTATCAGAGGAAGGAAATAAGGAACAGGGAGGCAAAATGACAATTAGCAAATTCATCATAGTCAATGCAGGGAACTAGAATGCAGGCCCTCTGACAACCAATCCATGTTACGAAGCCTTATCTTTAGCTTCAAGTGACCCCTTTATTTGACCTCACTTGTCCTATTCCACACCAGGCCTGGAGTAGACCTGCCACAGAGTGCATAGTGCTGGTGAGGTGATTTTATGTGGTATCTGGACAGTTTTGCACATTAGTAGAAATGCATTTGTTGTATTTTGGGGGAAAAAACCAAAAACACTGAACTCATGTTTCCTTAGACATTATTGTATGTGAAAAGACTAAGTATTTTAAGTACAAAAGGGAATATTAAGGAAAATTAAATAACGCATACATTAAATAGCTTCAGTTAGCTATTCCACAATACGTGCATAAACGTGTGTGTACATATATCAAATAGCATGTCGAATACCATAAATATATGCTATTTTTCTTACCGATTAAAAATAAAAATATTAAGTAAACAGTAATTTTAGATAGATATGGCACAAATGATAGAAGTGGTATAAGAGACCAGGCACGGTGGTTCATGCCTGTAATCCTAGCAATTTGGGAGGCCAAGGCAGGAAGATTGCTTATGCCTGGAGTTCAAGACTAGCCTGAGCAATGTAGTGAGACACCCATCTCTACAAAAAAAGTTAAAAATTAAGAATTTGCTGGGTGTGGTGGCATGCACCTGTGGTCCTAGCTACTCAAGCAGCAGGAGGATCACTTAAGCCCAGGAATTCGAGGCTGCAGTGGGCTATGATTATACCACTTGAGTGACAGAATGAGATTTTTGTCTTAAAAAAAAGCCTTAAGCGGCACCTGTGGCTCAAAGGAGTAGGCCCCACATACTAGAGGTGGTGGGTTCAAACCTGGCCCTGGCCAAAACCTGCAAAAAAAAAAAAAAAAGCCTTCTTGCTGTGATTTCACATAGTGAAAAGGGATAGCTACCCTCATGCTTCTTTGAAAGGGTTTTAATCGCATTCATAGGGATACACCCAGAGAAGTTTATACTCTTGTCCTTTCTAATTCTCCCAGTGGGTTCCTTTCTGACATTTCTTTACCACTGAGAGTTTGCCGATTACTGTTAGTCACTGATGACAATATATGCTCTATTACTATTAAAGCCGTATCTGATATTCTGTCCACTGGATATGCATTCCAATATAAACCACAAAATAGGCCTTCAGAAAACTATGGCTTCATTGATTTTCCCTTGTTGCCTCCAACATTAATAAAAACATTGACCCAGAGCATCAATGTCCTACTTTCAGAACCATGTTTGCTTTTATAAGTGTGTTTTTTCATTTTTAAAATTATGTAGACTCATATAAAATTGGAAAAAATATAGAAAAGTAGATAGAGATGAATAAAGGCAACAATCATCTTACTGTCCAACAACAAATACATTCTAATATCCTCCCTAATTAAAAGTTCTCCTATAAAATCCTAGCAAGTGGGGAACTATTTCTGTTTATCATTTTTCGAAACTTAGAATATTCCTGATTTGAGATATATTTGCCATCCCAAATCGTAAAATAAAAATTTTTTTTTTTTTTTTTGAGACGGAGCCTCAAGCTATCCCCCTGGGTAGAGTGCCATGGCATCACAGCTCATAGCAACCTCCAACTCCTGGGCTCAAGCGAGTCTCCTGCCTCTGCCTCCCAAGTAGCTGGGACCA
>CAUYQV010147400.1:0-55431 GCA_963574575.1 Galagoides demidoff
TTTTTTGAGACGGAGCCTCAAGCTGTCCCCCTGGGTAGAGTGCCATGGCATCATAGCTCATAGCAACCTCCAACTCCTGGGCTCAAGCGAGTCTCCTGCCTCCACCTCCCAAGTAGCTGGGACCACAGGTGCCCGCCACAATGCCTGGCCATTTTTTGGTTGCAGCCATCATTGTTGTTTGGTGGGTCCGGGCTGGGGATTCGAACCCGCCACCTTAGGTGTATGTGGCTGGCGCCTCAGCCGATTGAGCCACAGGCGCCGAGCCTATTTCATTCTTTGGAATCTTTTAGTGTCATAGTATTATGAAGCAAAAATCATAAATGGAACATACCTCAAAATTATAAAAGCCATAGATGGTAGACTCACAGCCAACATCATACTGAATGGGGAAAAATTGAAATCAATTCCACTTAGATCAGGTTCTAGATAAGGTTGTCCACTGTCACCATCTCTATTCAACACAGTGCTGGAGGTCCAAGCCAGAACAATTAGACAATAGAAGGAAATCAAGGGTATCCAAAAGGGGACAGTGGAGGTCAGACTATCACCCTTTGCTGATTATATGATCTTATATCTAGAAACCACAAAGATTCTCCCAAGAGACTCCAGAACTTATGAATAAATTTAATAGAGTTTCAGAGTACAAAATAACTATATACAAATCAATAGTATTCTTGTAGATCAACAATAGACAAGCTGAGAATCAAATCAGTGACTCAACACCTTTGACAATGGCAACAAAGAAAATAAAATACCTAGAATATATTTAACAAAGAAGGTAAAAGACCTTTGGCAATTTCATAAAACAGGAAATATTAGGACTAATTGGAATTCTTTTAAGCTGTGGTGTGTACTGGGAAAATAAAGATAATATCTAAGATCATTCCCGTGAGGAGGAGTTTGCAGTTTGCCATGCTTTTTTCAGGACACAGAAGGTAACTCCTACAGAAATGTCTATGTTTGATTATGCTGAAACACTGGAAGCTTGCAGACAGCACAATGAGTTTGCTTTAGTTTAAGAGTTTTGGAATTTGGTTATAAATAAGCTCTCATTTTACTACAACCCTCACGAGTCTGTCACTGTCAAGGAGGAATGGTGTCTTTCCATGGACATTGTTCATTCAGACTTAGATTGTCCAAATAGGCCTGGGAAGTACTGAATTATAGTGAATCTTTCGTATAATTCTTTACAAACTACTGTTTTGAAGTGTAGCCATATGCAGAAAAATCAGAGAACCTTTTGAGAAATTACAATGGTAGTTCTGAGATTGTAAAAAGATGGGTTCAGAACTGTCATTTGGATCAGTCTAAAGAAATATTATCATGAACAGAAAGTTTACCTCCATTGCCCTGACTTTCAGCTTGCTTCTGAAGAACATACTATTTGGTACTGTTCACCGTGATAAAGGGATTTACCTCTAGGACTCAGGCCAGAACCCATGAAAAACTCTCCATCTGGTACAGTAAGATTTGCCTTCTCTCAGAGTATTTCGTGTCGTAATACTCTGACACTAAAATAAATGCTGTAGAATGAAATATTACAGAAAGGAATTGTACGGAATAAAATATTAGGGCATGGATTTTTACAAATTGGAATGGAACAGAATAGAATGTTATAGAATACAATGTATGGAAAAGAAATTATGAAATATAATACATTGGCATTACTAAATTCTGTTCCAAAGATAGGAAAGGTAGTTACAGTACTTTCCACACAGCATGAAGCTATGAAGGTGACAGATAACAAGCCTGATGTAATCCACAATGCTGGTGTTGAGGCACTTGAATAGTGTGTGAGACTGTATTCTCATCCCAAGGAACTTGGCATTGACCCTTGGCAATTTTCTTCAGCACCATTCACATTGCAGCATGCAATTCATATGTGAGTCTTTGGGAAACAAATAGCCACTGGTGAACTTCATTCAACAAAACAGTCAGGAAGAAAATGCTTTTGGAATGATCTGGCATGGCAGTTCTGTAAAGAAAACATAAAAAGGCATGCCCCAAATGTGTACGGTCTCCATAAAAAATATACAATGGCAATGGATCTTTGTGGACCCAAGCACAATCACTGACAAGGTGCAGTGACAAGAGGAACGGTTCATCCTGAACCAAAATGAATAGTTATGAGGCAAGCAGTGAAAAACTTACCAAAGAAAGGTCACAGTTATGTCTGCTCCTGCGGGAGAGACCAGCAACATATGAAGGCATGTGGTGAATGCAGCAATGTGGTCCCCAGCCACACATCAAAAGACCATATGATAAAAGGAACATGAAAAGGCTTGGCGCCCATAGCACAGTGGTTACCAAGCCAGCCACATACACTGAGCTTGGCGGGTTTGAACCCAGCCCGAGCCTGCTAAACAACAATGATAACTGCAACCAAAAAATAGCTGGGTGTTGTGACAGGTGCCTATATTCCCAGCTACTTAGGAGGCTGAGGCAAGAGAATCGTGTAAGCCCAAGATTTTGAGGTTGTTGTGAACTGTGTTGCCATGGCAATGTACCAAGGGTGACATAGTAAGACTCTGTCTCAAAAAAAAAAAAAATGCAAAGAATGAGATTACAGCATTGTTAGTCACTTATACAATGATAGGCAAAATATATAGGTTTGACACAATACTATGGGATTAGTTATTCTGGGGACAGTGACTGAGCCCTCACAGGTGTTCATTGGATCCAGAATTGGCTTTGGTATGTGACAGCCATGCTCACTGTTAAAATCTGTTAACATTGTTTAAGTCATGTGGTAAATACAGCAATGTAAAATTAAAACAAATTAACAGACTTGTTAAAGTCTGTTAAAATCGTTTCTTGAATTATTCTGTGCAGTCCCTGTGTTCATCAGCTCCAGCGTTTCTGTGTGGTCCTCTTTTAAGGATTTCTATGTCTTTGTCGGTATTTTCATTTTATTCAAGTATCGTTGTCCTAATTTCATTTATTTATTAATCTGTGCGCTCTTGCAGCTCATTGAGCTTCTTTGAGATTTGAAATTCTTGGTCAGGAGCCTTCCTGTTTTCCGGGTTGGTGACTGGAGCTTTCCTTTGTTCCCTCGGTGCTGTCATATTTTCCTGATTCTTTACGCCCCCTCCATGTTTCTGTGCGTATTTTGTTACCATCTATTTTTTTCCTGCCTCTTTCTCTTTCTCTTCCTTTGTCTTTCTGTCTCTGTCTCCGTGTTTATCTCTTGCTTTCCTCCTTGCTTTATTTTTACGGTTGCTCTCAACCTCAGTCTCGGATCCTCCCTCTTTTGCTTTCTCGCTCTATTTCTGTTTAAAAACATTTGATGTTTAGAACAGTGTCTGTGTGGGGGGAATATACTTGATAATAAAGTCAAGTGTATGTATAAAAAATACTGTTTAGAATGCCTCACATCTTCCTTTTACTCTATGTACGCTTTTTTCTGTTTTGTTCATCTGAGTCAATTTTTATCATTTGGTTTTCATCCTCCATCTGTGCAGAAATCAATTGCCTTCCACTATTTTCTTCTTTCTTGCTCAACTCACATCCCATTATAAAAACTCCTTTATTTCTACCATTTAAAAATTTATCATTTGTTTTAGTATTCTTTCCATCTTGTCCTCATATTTGCTTTAATTTTACATTTATAATTTTTTTATTTCTTTTTACATTTATAATTTAAAAGATCTATTTGTGTACCGCAGTTAATTTGCCAATGTTTCCTTAGTCATCCCTTGTTGGACAAATCCCATCCTTGTCCAGACTCCTCTGAACAGGCTTACGACTTCACTCATCTCGTTTTTATGTTTCTATTACCAACTGGCTGGTAGTAAGAAATTCCTTGGCTGTCACCTGGATTCCATGAGTTTTGTCTGATTGTATTGGTTTCCGTTTTAGTTTGACTTTATTGTCTTCTTTCTTTGAATGCTGCTGTCTAGACATTTGATGTCAACCTGATCTTTATTTTTTTTGTAAGTGTCTTGTTCCATTTTTCCCTGAAGACTCAAATAATGTTCTTCTCTTTTATTTTGGAAGTCCAAAAATATTATTAGAATATATTTTCAGGTTGAGTATTTTAGGTCAACTTTTTTTTTCCCAGTAAATGAGTCCTTTTTTATGTAGATTAAGACCTTGTTAATTAATGGAGAATTTTCCTGGACTATAATTTTAAATAATAAGTTATAGACTTTGGGGCTTTTACTATAAGAAACTCAATTATACACATGTGATTTTCCTTGTATCTTATTTTCTTTCTGATATATTTTGCACTTTCTAAATTGTATTTTATTTTATGTTTTTATTCTTTATGATAGTTACTTTTCAATATTCTTCAGTATATTTTCTTAAAATCAACTCTCCATTGGTCACCTTGTGTTCTATGCTTTATTACTGAGTTGATTTTTTTCCCTTTTCTTTCTACTTGTTCAAAATGATCATTTCATATTTAATTTTTTTTTGTTTTCCCTAGTTACATTGATTAGTTAATGCACTAATTTACTCTTTATTTTTAAAATATCTGATTCAGAGTGCATTTTGTCTGCAATTCATTATTTTGTTACTTAGTTTTGGAGACAGGTTTTTGCTGTTGTGTTGTTTTGTTATGCCTTGTGTCTCAGGGTGATATTTTCTTCAACTAAAAGGTTTAATTTTTTATTTTCTGTTCTCTTCTTATCTGGGTAAGCATGTTAGTTTCTATTTTTGCTAATTTGTTAATGTCTTATATTTTCTAGGACCAGCTATAGAACATGTCTCCGTGCCGACTGGGGATGAAGGGCTGTGTTGTGTTGCTGTATCTCGTCTCTTACATGGCAAATGTCCTTGTTTATTAGTAAGATAAGACAGAGTTCTTTCCCTGACCACCACCTCTCTGTGTGATAGGAGATGGTGATGCTCCTTTGATTTTCCTCTTTCCTCTTTTTTTCTCTGTGTAAGTTTATGGGGTGCAGTTGTAATTTTGTTACAGGAATAAATCGTCTATCTTCTTTTTCTTAATTGCCCATTTTCTACATTACTTTTTCCTTTTCATATTCTGCTGTTAACTGATGCCGTCTGTTTTTAAGTTGTCTCACTTTTTCCTGGCAGAGATGCTTTGCTAAGACTGCCAACTTTTGATTCCTCAGTAGTTACCATTCTGGTCAGTGAAGGCCTAGACATGAGTATTACAGTATTTAACCAGTTTCCACAAACTGTATACTTCATCTCTATCCATGTAAATACATGTCTCACATGCACTAAAGATAATGTTCTTTCTGTTACACTAGTCAGATTTCAAGAAGGTTCACTCATTTATTCAAGTAATAGGCACTGACAATCCACCAAACCGACAAGAGGTAACAAGTAAAATGAAGGCCAACATTTACACTCTGGAGGATCAAAATAGTAACCCCAATAGTTGCATTAGAACGTTTGTTTTAGAAACCTGAGTTAGTTATTTGTCTTAGCTCACACACTCCCTCTAGCAAAAAAGAGGGAAATATTTTGCTATTAATAAGATCAAAGATGCCAAAGCAAAGAAAAACGAGCAACAAATAAGCAAAAACAATAATTTGTTCTTGTACTAGACAAAATTTAAAATGAGTGTTTGTTATGTTATTTGTATTACATTTCATTGAAGTGTTTTGAAGAATAAATCCCCTTTTCCCAGTTTCCCAGTTGATATCATTAATGGGATTATTTTTAAATGGATTTAGATAATAATTTGAAAAAAAGCTTTCTCCATAAATCCAGTTATTGAATCAATTGATCCATGTGTTGTGTCCTCAGACATTTTAAAATGCTTGTGCTTCCTACATTACTGCTCTTCCTTAAAAAAATTGTTATTTTTGAAATCTCCTGAAAGTCCTCTCTCATAGAGACACACAGGCCACATTTAACATTTTGTCCTTAATTTTTCTAATCAATATGTCAATGTGGCATGGCCTTCATCTTAGAGACTTATTTCAAATCTGAGACAAGCAGTGCAATAAGAAAAGCACCATGTCAATTGTTAAATTAATGTCCATTGTCAAGTCTGTAAGAGTGAAATATAACTTAACATCCTGAACTTGGACGAGTTGCTTTTATATATTAGAATATTTTAAGAGTATATTAACAGTGATGATAAATCAAGCAAGGAACTGAGAACTCTGTTATAAGCCATGTGTGACTTTGTCACCGATCTTTGAACAAATTTCAAGTATGACATTACTTTTCATCATATGCTGGCAGTATTAATTCTAGAGTACCTCAACATTTGTGTATATGTTCATACTCTTTTCATTCTTAGTAATAAGGTTCCTATTTCATTCACCTTACCATATTTTGATACGTTAGATGATGAAAAATGCTTTAATTTTTTATTTGGTTTTTATTTCAGATGAATATAAAAGCACATAATACTTAGGTGACCATGTTGCATTTTAAATAGTAAGCTCGCATTCAGATCCAGCTCAGATTTCTTCTCTATGAAAAATGATGGCGTCACCCTTTGTGATTTAGCATTGGCACATTGCTTGGTAATTGTTTAATGGGTATTGAACTAAACCTGTAACAATTTATTTATCTTCAAAATGTGAACAAAAATAAGTTATACAATGGTACAACACTCATGTATCTTAATTCAGAGTAAGCAGGTATTGATCCTGAAATATTTGGTTTAGATTTTTTTTTTTTTTGAGACAGAGTCTTACTGTGACATCTTCCATAGAATGCCCTAGGGTCACCACTCACAGCAACTTCAAACTCTTGGGCTTAAGTGATTGTCTGCCTCAGCTTCCCAAGTAGCTGGGACTATAGGCACCTGCACAATGCCTGACTATTTTTTGTTGCAGTTGTCATTCTAGTTTAGTTGGCCCAGGCTGGGTTCGAACCCGCCAGCCTTGGTATATGTGGCTGGCGCCGTAACCGCTGTGCTATGGGCACCAAGCCTGGTTTAGATGTTTTCCTTTTTTCTTAAGAAAGAGAGCGAGCAAGATCCCAGTTGGAACTGAAGTCACACATGTTCCTATCCACAGGGATAAGCTCTCATTTTTCTCAGATGCAGCCACTATCATGAACTGAACGTCTGTTCTTCCTTCTGTATTTTTATGTTCTACTATCTTCATGTGTTTTTATAAACACTACATAGTATCTATTCTTGGTATGTCTAACTATGTAATAAAACACCAAATAAAACTCATAGAATGCCAAATAAATGTTTCTATAACTTATTTTAATAATTTGATATTATTTTAAGAACAATGGTGTCTATATATAAATCTATTAATTTTTTTGCCATAATACATAAGTATGCATTTTTATGTATTCTATTTTTATCATTTTTAAAAAATCTTTACTACTAAAAATTTTGAAATTCAAGACATGCAATATTTTCTCTAAGGAATTTACCTGTAAGTTAAATCTGTTGAGTCTCAGTTAAATTTTTCAGTCATAAAGCATATGCCTTTTTAATAATAATTTTTCCATCTTTACACTGCAAAGATTTTGTGACTGGAACACCACACTAGTAGCTGCATATAAGAAGATTTTCTTTAAATATATTTTTCCTATATAAGTTATTTTAGGATTTTTTTTGACAAGTTTATGAATTTTGTGTGACATGTTATAACTTTATTTCTGTGATTGTTTTTGAGGTTAATACCCATTTATGTTTTATGGTGCATATGATTTATTAGTTGCCTCTTTTTGAAAACATACCTATTTTCTATTTTTTCACTGATTTATAGGAGTTTGTTTATTCTTTTAAAATATTTTTTCAAGAAATGCATTGAATGTTTCCCATGTGCACAGGAAACCACTGTGTTAGGTTATAAGTTTACAGCATCATGTAAGATAAAGTCTCTGCCTTACATAGTTAATATTCTACTGGAGAGACAAGAGAGGAAATCTGAGATAAAGTATGTCCTTTGAATTTCTTGGAAAGAATATTCCAGAGAAAGGAAATATGAAGTGTAAAAATTTTAAGCAAGGACATGCTTGGATTTTCTGAGGAACAGAAAAGACGGAGCTGGGTCAACTAATTATGCAGTCATTGGGGTTGAGGGTTGAAAGGTGGTTGGCATTTAAATCGTGGATGATCATGTTGGACATGGGAGTGAAACTGAACTTCACTTTAAGTGTATTGAGGAGTGGTGCCTATGGTTCAAGGAGTAGGGCGCCAGCCCCATATGCCAAAGGTGGAGGGTTCAAACCTGGCCCCAGCCAAAAACTGTAACAACAATAAGAAGTGTGTTCAGAATTCACTCATGACTTTTGTGGAGTAAGATTTTTAAGTTAGTGTATTATGCAATCTAGAACATGAGTTTTCAAGAGGAAGTAATTTTTCCCTCCAAGAGGTATTTGTCAGTATCTGGAGACATTTTATTTTATTTTTAGTGGATAGGTGCTAATGTCATCTAGTTAGTAATGGAGCAGTTATGTATAGTACAATGCACAGGAAATTACCTCTTCAAAATATTTACCTACACAACGTTTTAATAATGCTGAAGCTGATATAAAAAAGCTGATATCAGTTTAAAATATCATTGATTCTGGGAAGAAATTCCTCATTTGTTTTTTTTAATAACTTTTCATTGGTTAAGCTCTGTATTTATTTTTCTATATAAAGTTAAAATCCAAACTATTTGATACAAATTACTCAGTAATTATTGAATAATTAACAATTTTTTGACATGACATCTTTCCATCCAAAACATGATTTTTTTTCTGAAAACTGTTTTATTACTTCAGTAGTTTTATGGTATTTCTCTTCTAACATCTTCATTTTTCTTGTATTTATTTAAGAAACTTTATTCTCTCATATGTGTCTATATATATGTTGTGTGCAAATCTATGCATGCATATACATATATGTATGTGCATCTGTCTGGGTGTAATCCCTACATGTGACTTTCTGCATAACTGGTGTTAGAGAAGACAATGACACCATCTTTTTGTAAATAGAGCATTAATGATTCGTGATTCTCCTTGTCAGTTTTCTTTGGCCATGTGTGTTAAAAAATAGGCATGCGGTTTTGAATCTTTTTGCGGTAGCTTCCTCACATCCTCCACCTCCTTCTCACCTCCTCTCCACGTATAAATAGCAATTGCTGCCCTCTGTAGTCGCCACTATTATGAGAATTGCTTCTGGCAAAACAGGGATAAGCTAGTCAAGGGGTAATAAAGTCATTGTGGTGCACAAGGTGAGCTGGACGGAATGTACCTCTTAGGAGAAAGTAGATACTAGATGGCAGATGATAGATAATAGATATCATTCAAGTTTACCAGAGATCTATCCCTTGAAAAACATATTTAAATTGCTGCGAACAGAGAAACGCTATCCTGGAAGTATAGCTACATTCTGGTTTTAGGAGTGGAGCAACATGATTCTGAGAAATGCATACTACATAGAAGTCATTTTCCTACCACAAGAGTCTACAGAATTTAAACAGATTATTGATTATTTAATTGAGATTTGATATTTAATATGTTATATATAAGGAAAAAGCTGTCTAAAATGTTCACAAATTAGAATTATGAAAATTTCACAGAGTTTTCGTATTTTCTTTCTATTTCTCTATCCATCCGACTATAATGTCGACTAACTTACTTGCAAAGAGGTAGAATGTTAATGCATTCAGTCTCTAATTAAACTTTGTTTACTGTATTTAAATGGATAAATCATGTAAATAAAATCACATGGATATTTTCATGAAATGTGAATATTCATATAAGTACAAGCTATCCCTGGGCTGGAAGTGTGTTTCCTGTTGGAAAAGGTAATAAAAAGTGTGCTTCTCATTCACTGTGAAGCTGACCCATATTATCCTCACTGTGTAGCTGTTGTTTCTACAAAATATGGTGTCAAGAGATTTGAGTTCTAGTGTCAACTCTGACTTTTAGTCACCTGATATTGATCAAAGTGTGTTCTGTTTTTAGTCTGCTTTCTTATTTGTAAAATATAGGTGCTGCAGTTTGACCATTCCTGCAGTGAAGGGTATTTAGAGGTCAAAAGACTTATTTGTAACTCACTTGCTGCTTTAAATATTAGTCACATATGGTTTAACCAATCTAAATAACATAGTGGTTATTCTAGAAAATATAAATGAATAAAGTATATCATAACCACTCATATTCGCCAGATGTAAAGGAATTTTAATGAGATCAAAGCAATTTAGAGCCACATTCCTATGAGATTAGCAAGGGCAAATTGTATATCTACATTTGAAGGTGATAACTGATTATGTAAGAGTTAATTTTCATATAATAACAGTATCTAAAAAGTTATAATCGAGAAGATATTATCTCTACAAAACTTACCTAGTGTCATTGGAAAGGCAGCTACTAAAACTAGCCCAAAAGGATTGCAAAAAAAAAAAAAAAAAGAAATAGAAGTTAAATTTAGTGCTAAGGCCAAGAACTTTGAGGATTTTCCTCCTTTCCCACAGAGGATTACTCAGCTCAGAGAGTCCAAGGATATATTCACAGCCGTCAGAGTTCACTGGAGATGAAGTAGGACCATTTGCTGACAGACTGTGCCAATTCATTCATGGAAGTCACACTAAGATTTTTTCTCACTCAACCTTTGAATATTCCTTAATATTTTAAAAGAAGTCTAGAAACCCCTAAACTGTTTTATCTACCAATTATATATATAATATACACTGGGGAAAATTTGTTAGTTACCATCACCATAAGGATAGGAAAATTTCATTGGTTAGGTCCCATTTCTGTTTCTTGGGAAAGAGGTAACACTTCATTTCTTTGTTTTCTGTGGCTCTTGATTCTGCTTCTCTGGAACAACTGTCCTTGCCATCCTCCTACTGTGTCTCTGCTAAAATCCCAATCCAGGATATTTCTTTCCTGGTGCTGACCAGATTCCACAGCCTAATTAGCATTTGACTACATGAGGGACTCTTCCTAACAAATGCAAACATTGTGCCCTAGTTATTTGTACCCTCACATTAACCTGAAATTAAAGAAAGATAGTTTACAAACTAGAGATATTTTCAAAGGACAGGTTTGGTGTTGGAGTCTTTAGATCAAGTTCATAGTAACTGCAAATATAGTTTTTTCAAAAAGATTGTAAGTTTTCTATGTATTTGATGCTAAGCAACTCCATATACTAAAGCTGTGCTTTTGTATAATACTTTTCAAAATTTTATTTTCTTAGATATTGAATTGTGGCCTGTTTGACCATTAAATGATCTACCAAGGCCATATTCTTATCATGGTAATAACAAGTGCCCACAATAAGGAGCACATTTGTGCAAACCCATTTAAGATATTAATTGACATCCTGTCCACTAACATCATGTTGGCCAAAGATAGTCTCATGTCTATGTGTAATACCAGAGCAACACAGAGATGTATTCTTTCCATGTAGGTCAAAGGGGATATAGTATATATTTTATGAATAATGATTTTTTTTTGAGACGGAGCCTCAAGCTATCCCCCTGGGTAGAGTGCCATGGCATCACAGCTCACAGCAACCTCCAACTCCTGGGCTCAAGCGAGTCTCCTGCCTCAGCCTCCCAAGCATCTGGGACCACAGGCACCCACCACAACGCCCAGCCATTTTTTTTTTTTTTTTTTTTTGGTTGCAGCCATCATTGTTGTTTGGCAGGCCCGGGCTGGAGATTTGAACCCGCCACCTTAGGTGTATGTGGCTGGCGCCTTAGCCGCTTGAGCCACAGGCGTCGAGCCATGAATAATGATTTTTAATATAACAAACCCAGCCTAAGAGTGGTGAGGAGGATATTTTAAGAGTTCCAGAGTTGACAGGAAAAGCAAATATTTAATCACTACAGAAATTCATCCAATTAAAGGGTGAACAAATCCCACATTCAGTGATGTCACAGTGACATCCGGGACAGTTATGAATTACACTGTCAAGTCCAAGAATTTTTCAGTCCTTATTGGCAGTGCAGCAGGCATATTAACAAGAATGGAGTGAGACAAAATTTGAATCAAATAGGCTGTGTATGTAACCTTGCACAAGTTATGAACAATTTGTGCCTACTTCCCATTCGGTTACATGGTGACATTGTCTAGTTTGTATGATGCTCTTTTTTGATTTTATCTTTCTCTCCATCTATCATAGAGAAGTAAATGTTTGATCATTATGTAAATGTTATATCTCTGTCATTCCTATTTTCAGCATATACATACACCTACATTTGTTTTTCTCTTCTTAGCTAACGAAACACATTAGATTTGAAAAAGAATTTTTATTTATCCCAATCGTTGTAGTAAAGTGTACAATTGTGGCAATAAGAGATAAAAGGTTATATGAGTTAAAGTCTCATATAATCAGAAGTAATTATTCTATGTGATGGTATATAAAATGGAATACATTTGCAGCTGTGACCTGGGAAATATCTTAGAACCACTAAGCATGGTCAATCTCTATCTATGGTGAATATTTACACCAATTTTAATTATAATATTCAGTATTTACTAAACAGGATTGGGTTACCTACTTACTCAATGGGGAAAAGAGATAATTTTATTAAATTGTGATAAAACTATAGACTCATCTTCTTTCAAAAGTCATAAAATCTTGGTAGATCTATTTGCATAACGCATTTTACAATCAACTGGATTTCTCTGTTAAAAGGACAATATTAGCACAGACTTCAATTTACCCTTCTTCAAATGTGTAGTAATGCTATAGGAAACGTATAAACATATTCATGAAAATACATAGTTGCATTTGATAAAAGAATGAACAAAACGGAAGCACTGAGTGGTGAGTGGGAGATGAGGCTGAATTGCCCTCGATATTCTGATACTAATGTGAGGGGCTGCAGATTAAATGCCACAATACCACCAGCATCAGACACATAAATGAATAGTAGGAAGCTGGAACTCTGGATCTCTTCACAATTTTGGTAGGGAAGCTGGAGGTAAGGCTCAGACTTCCAAGCCATAGGTAGAGTCAGCACTTACCTAGAAAAACATTGCTTGCTGATGGAATTGGGATTGTTTTTCCTGAGACAAGACAGAATCATTAGTGCCTAAAGACTTCACAGTCTGTTTCAGAGTAAGTGTTCCTTACAAGGCCCTCACAGGGGCTATCAGGAAATCACTTGTAAGGTAGTTTTTTAGAAGTAGAGATATTTGAAAAAAATCCCAAAGAATTAAGATTATATATCTCACACTCTAACAAAATAAAAGCAAAGAATAGCCAGAAAATGACAAAATGAAAGCAATCTATGAACCAAATAAACAAATATAGCAAAATAAAGTTCTAAATAGTTCATGGGTAGAAACAGATACAAACGTAAAAATTGCGAACTACTGGCTTTGTTTTTGTTTTTGAAACATTCTTACCATGTTCAGATTCAGCCAGGGTGGTAGGTAGACATAAACTTGGAGCCCTCAGTGTGCTTTGAACAGTTGTGAATATTTGAAGATTGATTAGCCAACCATTAAACTCCAAAAGCTAGACAAAAGTCAGCAGAGTAAATTTTAAGAAAGCAAAGGGTAGGAATGAAAAGAAGTTTAAAATATTGACATAGAATATGGATAGAAATATAGATCAATTTAAGAGAATTGAAAAGTTCAGAAATAAAGCCATGCATTAATCATCAATTGATTTTTCATCAAGGGTGCCAAGGAAAGTAAATGAGGTAAGAATTATCTTTAAACAAATAATGCTGGAACAACTGATTGTCCACATGTAAAATGAGTTGGGATTCTGTTTTATTCCTTATACAAAAAGTAACTTTAAAAGGATCCTTAAAAAGGATCTAACACCTAAATGTAAGAGATAATACAATAAACTCTTAGAAGAAAGCATGACCTTGTGTTACATATTTTTTTTGATATAACACTAAAAGCATGAATGTGATAAGAAAAAATAAATAAGTGGGCTATGCTCTATCAAAATGAAAAAAAAATGTGTGCTTCAAAGAAAATATATTCAACAAAGTGAAAATGAAAAGAGGCCTACAAAATGCAAGAAACTATTTAGGAAGGCCGTCATGGGTAAGAGACTTGTATCTATATTATGATACAAGAACTCTTAAACGCGATAATAATAAAAGAATCAACTAAAACATGGGCTAAACTTTGAATAGAGATTTCTCCAAAGAAGATACAGAAATGGCTAATAATCCTATAAAGATTCTCGGCATCATTAGTCAATGAGAAAATGCAAATCCAAACCACAGTAAGATACCACTTCACGTTCAGACAAATGACTACAATCAAGAAGACAGGAAAATACCAAGTGTTGGCAAAGATACTGAGAAAGTGGAACCCTCCAACTTGCTGGTGGTGGGAATAAAAAATGACGTATCTACTAGGATGGTTTGGGAGCCCCGCCAAAAATTAAAGACGGAGTTGCCATGTCACATTTCACTCCTCGGTACAGAGCCCAGAGAACTGAAACCCAAGTTCACACAAACACTTGTACATGAAGGTTCATAGCAGCATTAATAATGGCCACAAGGGGAGAGCAGTTCAATAAATACACATACAGTGACAATAGTGTATTGAGCATTATTATCAGTGTGGGCAAAATATATTAAAGCCGTACAAGGAAATATTATTACTCACGAAGGGGAACGAATCATGACCTCTGCTATGACTTGAATGAAACTTAAAACATGTTAAATGAAAGAAGACCATTACAGAAGGTCCTGACAGACAATTCTATTAATATAAAATATACAGAATAGGCAAATCTATAGGGACGGACTGGATATCAAACTCTATGTATCCTAAGTGATTGCTTAGGCTGGGGGCGGGGGGGAACAGAGGATGAAAAGTGACGAGTAATAGGAGCAGGTTTCGGGGGACTGATGACTCCTCTAAACTTTTTTTTTCAATTTATTTTTTATTTCAGAATAAGAGACTTGTATCTATATTATGCAAAGAACTCTTAAACTCAATAAAAGCCATCATTGTGACTTAAAGTTTAGACTATGTATAAACAGAATGTTTGCAGATATTCTAAACTTTAAGTCACAATGATGGTTGTATAACTCTGTTAATATTAAAAACTGCTGAATTATATACTACTAAAAAGTGATTTTTTACATGAATATCTCATGATTGGTATTTTTTTTTTTTACTTAATAAAATTTAAAAAACAGGCAAACACAATGGAAGTGATTTAGAAAACTAAATTTATTATTTGACTACTAAGTGATAAAATTCTGGAAAGACTCTTCTAAAATATAAAATAAATGATATGTTTTAATTTTATGTTTCAATAAAGTAACCTATTTACAAATAGTTCTTATTAAAAAAAAAAAAAGTGGGCAGTGCCTGTGGCTCAGAGGAGTAGGGCTCTGGCCCCATATACTGGAGGTGGCGGGTTCAAACTTCATAGAAATAAAATTTATATAACATGAAATGTGCCCGTTCATTTTGTAAATACAATTCGGTGACTTCTAGTAAATTAATAGATATTTAACACCATTAACACATGCATTTTAAAAATACTTTGATCACCCCCTAAAAATTCCATGAGCTCATTTTCCATCAAATGCCACGCCCCTCTTCTGTCCCAGGTTACAGATGACCTGCTTCTTGCACATATAACCTGGTATTTGATATGAAAATAATTATACATTCCAGTTTTTGGTATATTGGTGTATCTATGTGTGTTTCTGAGGTATGTTTCTCATTTCGTAGCTTGTCTCACTATTGCGTTCCTTTTTATTACAGACTATTAAATGTGCCATGGATATAGCACATTTTCTCTATGTACCCTCCAACTGATGGATAGCAGTAACTGATGGATACTATTTTTAGTTTTAGCTATAATAAATAATGCTGATGTGAGCATTCACATATAAGTCTTTATTCACATATTCACATACAAGTCTTTATGTGAACCTATGTTCTTCTCTTTGTTGTATTCTTAAATTGCTGGGCTTACATGTACTTATACCTTTGTCAGGATTGCCAAAAGTGTGGTGGTGCTTGTGGTCTCTCCATGTCTTCACCCACACTTAGTGCTATTTGTCCTTTTCTTACAGTGGGTGGATGCATCTCCTTGTGGTTTTAAGTTGCATTTCTCTCTTGCCCAATGACCCTAAGCACACTTTCATATATTCATCAGCAATTTATAATGACTTCCTTTGTGAAATATTTATTCAAACATTTTATTCATGTTTAATTGGGTTGTTGGTCTTCTTATTATTGTGTTGTAAGCATTCTTTGTGTATTTTGGATACCATCTTTTATCATATATATAATTTGTACCTTCAGATTTGTGGCTGTCTGTCATTTACTAGCTTGTGGTGGTGTTGTCATTTTCGAAACAGAGTCTTACTCTGTTGCCCCGGGTAGAGTACCATGGTGTCATAACTCATAGTGACCTCGAATTCTTGTGCTCAAGCGATCCTCTTGCTTTGCTTCAACCTCCCAAGTAGCTGGGACTATAGGTGCCCAACACTATGACCAGCCAGTTTTTCTATTTTCGGTAGAGATGGGGGTCTCACTTTGCACAGGCTGGTCATGAACTCTTGAGATCAAGCAATCCACCCACCTCAGTCTCTCAAAATGCAAGAATTATAGGCATGAGCCACCTTACCCAGCTGATACATAGTTTTAATAAGACTCTGACAATACACCTTTCTTATTTTACAGGTATGTCAACTACACCTACCATCAATTGCGCTAATATAGAGCAATAGCAACATACCCCTTGATTGCCAAATTCTCTCCAGTAGGGAGAATTCTACCCTTTCTAAGCACTTTTCCATGTCTGAACTTATACTTCAACTTTGGGACTATTACCAGAGAACAGCTCTTCTTTTTTGATAAAAACTTTGCAAATTTAATAGGTAAAGAACTACTTTGCAAATGGAACTGCCAGATAAAATGTATTGCAGAAGAACTATTTTTAGAAGTTGTAGAAAATTCTCCAGCATATGGTCAAATTATAGCTGATCTTAAAGTCAGTAGACTTATACTATATGTAATTCAAGAAATAACCAAAGAATTAGCTATGGCCTCAGAATTCCTACAAGCAAAAAACTCCCAAGACTTAGGAAGAATAATTGTAGTATAATCCTTAAGAAATCAACTTAATATTTTTAACTCCTAGCTTGGCTTTTTCAATATATTTTAGAAACTGAAGCTAAGGAAGATCTGTAGACATTACTAACCAGAAAAAAAGATCTAGAAGAATAGTAGAAAAAAAAAAAAATCTATACATCACATATGCCAGTCTCTCAAAATGCTGGAAATTGCCCCATTTCATCTAGATTTTCAAATTTTTAGACATAGAATTTTACAAAATATTCTTTTCTTATTCTTTTAATGAGTAGGGAATTAGTAGTAATTCCCCCTTTTAATTTCTGATATTGGTCGTTTGTGTGTTCTCTTTCTCTTTTGACTTTTTTTTTTTTTTTGTCAAGCCTGATTATGGTTTCATTTTATTGATGATCCCAAACAACCAGCTTTAGATTTTGTTGAGAGTCAGTCAAAAGTCAAGCAATGTAATCTACCACATTACATGATCATGGCAATGAACACATAAAAACAATGTGATGAAATCTAACACCTATTGGTGATAAAAACTCTCCCCAACTTATAATAGAGTGGAAGCTCCTAAGATTGAAAAATGTAATCTACAAAGAACCTACAGCCAATATAATACTTAATTGTGATAAACTGAACAATTTCCCCTAATAGTGAGAAAAAGCAAGGGTATCATTTTTAATTAATCCCCTTCAACATTTTACTAGAAAATTTAAGTACTTCAATAAGACAAATAATGAAAATAAAATGTCATACAGATCATCAAGGAAGAAAGATAAGTTTCTGGGTTCACAAATGGCGTTGTATTTGTGAAAAAGTAGATACATAGATCATTGGAGTAGATAGAAAAACCTTGAAGCAGACTTAACAGATATAATCTTTGAAATAGGATTAAAGGCAATCCATGAAGAAAAGATAGTCTTTTCAGCAGAGTTCTAGAACAATTAAACAGAAAGTAACTCTAAAAGAGCAGAGGAGAAAAGAGAGAAGAAAAGAGGGCAGAGAAGAGAGGTAAAGAGAGGAAGGGGAAGGAAGGAGGGGGGAGAGGAAGGAACTTGCTCTTAGACATTACACCATTCTCAAAAATTAACTCTAGCTTGTTGTGGTGGGAAGCTGAGACAGATGGATTGCTTAAGCTCATGAGTTAGAGACCACCTTGAGCAAGAGGGAGAGAGAGAGATCCTATCTCTACTAAAAGTAGAAAGACCAGGTGTTGTGGGGCACATGCAGTCTCAGCTACTTGGGAGGCTGAGGCAAGAAGATCATTTAAGCTTAAGAGTTTGAGATTTCTATGAGCTATGACACCATGACAGTCTACCCAGGTGACAAAGCGAGGCTCTGTCTTAAAAAAAAAAAAAAAGAAAAGAAAAGAAAAGAAAGTATTTTAAAATCTATAATTTAAAAAAAAATGTTATAAAAACCTATAAAATTTTAAAAATTCTATTAAAATCTACATAATTTGTAATATAAAAGATGATACATTGCACATGAATCTTGCTTTGATAATGATTTTTTAATATAAGACCAAAAGCATGACTATGAAAAATATTGATAAGTTGGACTTTATTAAAATTAAAAACTTTTCTTCTTCAAAATGTGGTGTTAAGAGAATGAAAACACAAGTCAAAACTCTGAGAAAATATTTTCAAGACACGTGAGATCCCCCTGCATATTGATTAGAATGAGTAAAAATCAAACAAACAAAAAAGAAACCTTAGCAATTCTTGGCAAGTATGGAAAGGAACAGAAACTCTGATTACTGGTGGGAATGCAAAATAGGAAAGCTTCTTTGGAAGGCACTCTGGCAGTTTCTTGCAAAGCTAAACAATCTCACCAATTGTTAGGAGGATCTAACAATTATAATTTTAGGCATTAACTCTTGAGTTGAAAATATATGTCCACACAAAACCAGCATGGAAGTGTTTATAATAATTTATTTATAAACTCCCCAAACTTGAAACAACAAATATTCTCTGTAGTAGGTAAATGGATAAAGAAATTACGGTATGTTCATTGAAGGGAATATTATTCAGTGATAAAAATAAATGAGCAATTAAGCAGTGAAAATACATGGGTAAATCTTAAATACAAACTGTTAAATGAAATAACCAGTCTGAAAAGGCTATAAAGTGAATTATGGAAGCTTCAAAACTACAACGTATTTCACAAAAACAATATTGCAGATTTAAGGGCATATGTTAGGTTGTTGGAGACCCAAGGGACTATTTAGGGCAGTGACATTATTCTGTATGATACTGTTTTGCTGGATATATGCCACTATTCATTTTTCAGCCCGTAGAACTTTACATAACAAAGAATGAACCTTCATGTTTGCAAAATTAAAAAAAAAAAAATACACAGAAGATTCCAGAATAGGGTGTCAAAAAATTATTTACCTAATGTCTTCATTCATTTTTGTGTTGCAATAAGAGCATAACTGAGACTAGGTAATTTATTAAAAATTTAAAAAAAATAGGCTAATAGGTTTCTTTAGTTCTTTCTTGGTTTGACAGGCTAGAAAGTTCAAAGGCACAAGCCTAGCTTCTGGTGAAGGTTTCTATGCTGTGTTATAGTGAAGGAAAGGGAAAAACAAGAATATGGCAAAAGGCAAAATCTGAGGAGTATCTTGACTTTATAATACCCTACTCTTTAGGGAATGAATCTGTTCCCATAGAAACTAATCTAATTTTACCCACAGAGTGAGGGTTTGCTCACTGCCACAAGAATGGCATCACGTCATTCACAAAGAATCTGCTCCTGTGACCTAAACACCTCCCACCAAGACCTACCTCCCCTTACTACAGCACTGTGGGTCAAATCTCAACCTGAGTTCTGGTGGAGACAAACCAGGGAAATGTTGAAAGCATTCCTGCTAAGAACTGGAAAAAGACAAGAGTGCCCACTGTTACCACTTCTATTTAGCATAGTGCTGGATGTCTTAGCATGAGCAATCAAGCAAGAAAAAGAAATAAAGTCTACCCAAATCAGGAAAGAGGAAGCCAAACTATCAGGGTTTTTTTGCTGATGATGTGGTCTTATGTCTAGAAAATACCAAAGATTCTACCTAGAGACTTCTAGAATTGATAAATAAATTCGGCAAAGTCACAAGATACAAAATCAAAAATCAAAGTACACAGATCAGTAGAACTTTTATATATCAATAACAGATAAGCTGAGAGATAAATCAAAGACTCAATACTATTCATAATAGCTACAAAGAATATAAAATACATAGGACCATACTTAACCAAGGAGGTGAAAGGACTCTACAAAGAGAACTATAGAACAGTGAGGAAAGAAATCACAGATGAGACAAACATCTCATGATCATGAATTGGTAGAATCAATCTTCCCTCCACTCTTCTCCCTTCCTCATTAATTTCTGAGGCCATTGAATTGTTTTAGCACTCTGATGAAAAGACTATCCTTTCTTTATAGAATTGCCTTTGCCCCTATTTCAAGGATTATCTGGTTCAGCTCTACTTGGGGGTTTTCTATTCTGCTTTACTGATACATACATCTGCTCTTTTACCATACTACCTAAAGTGATGTACAAATTCACTTCAATCACTATAAAAATACCAATAGCATAGTTCACAGACCTAGAAAAAATAATTTTACACTTCATGCCTGAATAAGCAGGGCAATCTTAAGCAAAAAGAACAAATCTGGAAGTATCACATGACCACTTAAAACTATATGACAAGGCTGTAATAATCAAAACAGCATGGTATTAGCACCAAAATTGAGGTATAGACCAATGGAACAGCACAGAGAATCCAGACATAAAATTATCCACATACAGCCAACTGATATTTGACAAAGCAGACAAAAACATACACTGGAGAAAAGAACCCCTATTCAATAAGTGGTGCTGGCAAAATTGGAGAGCCACTTGTACAAGAATGAAATGGGATCCTTATCTCTCACCACTCACAAAAATAAATTTCAAATGGAATAAAATAAATGTAAGCTGTGAAACCAGAAGAATTACACATGAAAATGTTGGAAAAACACTTCTAGATATCACCCTAGGCACAGAATTTGTGAAGAAGAACCCAATGGTAATCATGAAAACACCAAATATGAATAAATGGGACTTGATTAAATCAAAAGCTCCTGCACAGCTAAAGAAACAATCAACAAAACAGACAATTTACAGAATGGAAGAAAATATTGACAAGTTATACATCTGATAAAGAGCAGATAACCAGAATGTATAAAGAATTCTAGTAATGAGCAAGAAAAAAAAAAAAAAAAAAAAAACAACTTCAGTAAAAGTGGGCCAAATACATGAACAGAAGCTTTTCAAAAGAAGGTAGATAGTCAATAAGCATGTGAGAAAATGCTCCACATCACTGATCATCAGGGAGACGAAAATTAAACAGTAATGAGAAATCACCAACCCCAGTTAGAAGGACTTTTGTCATTAAATCCAAACAACAGACCCTGACATGAAGGCAGAGAGAAAGGAAAGCTCGTACACTGTTGGTGGGACTGAAACTTAGTATAACCTCGGAGAGGACATATGGGCATCAGTGTGGAGCTTTCTCAAAGAACTAAAAGGAGATATATTTGATCACACAATTCCTCTACTGGGTAATAACTCACAGAAAAAACATGTGAATTTTCATTACAGCACAATTCATGATTGTGAAGATGTGGAATAAACCCAAATGTCCATCAATTCAGACGTTAATTAACAGAATGTTCTATATGTAGCCGTGGAGTACTACTCAGCCGTGAAGCAAGATGAAGTAATGCCTTTTGCAACAATTGGATGAAACTGGAAAGCATTATCCTAAGTGAATATCTAAAGAATGGAAAAACAAGCACCACATGGACTCATTATTAAATTCAATTATTAGAAACCAAACAGGGAGTAGAGGGATGGATGAAAACCTACCTAACGGGTACAGTGAACACCCTCTGGATGATGTGCACACTTGGAACTCTGACTTGAGGATTATAAAGCTGATCCATGTAACCCAAACTTTTATACTCCCATAATATTTTGAAATGAAACAAATATTATATTAAAAAAGAAAGAAGAACTACCCCCCAAACCTTATCTAAACTGGCATTACGACTATATGAAAGAATCTCACTGAAGAAGGCAAAGGAAATAAATTTTGACCTAAGTAACTGAAAATTAATATAATTTGTAAGGCTCAAGGCAAAAGAAAGTGCAAACAAGGACTGTGCTCATTTACTAAACTTGTTACCCATAGGGGTTCAGGTTAACAATTCCAACACCGCTGTGTGTGTATATTGGAATTGAACACTTAAGTAAATCTACGGGGAGAGGAGAAGCCAGATTTCTCACTGTTGGAAGTCACAAGTAACGAAGGGAGATAGGCTGGAATAATTCATGTGATAATGGTTTAGAGTTGGAGACATGGGCACAAATACACACTAGTGTTTAGCAGATGATTTCATATAGGAGTGTTTATTGACATATGTAAACACAGAGTAGTAGCCACACGTGTATATTTGTTCTCTCAGCTGACAGTGCCTGAAAGCAACAAAACCCGCTTAGCCATGAGCACACTAAGTGCCCAGAGCTTGGTTTTTTCTTAGAGGGATGGGTAATTCAAAGATTGAGACAAGGTAAATATAGTTAATCGTTAGCTTCTTAGAGTGCCAGAAAATAAGTCAGTGCTCAAAAACAAAAATAATAACAAAGTAAAGCCAAAAATGACAGAAGTATATCAAAGGGACACAGGAGCCAACTGAAAGTCCCCAAAGGCCAGTGCAGGGATAGAAGTGAGTAACTAAGTAAATGAAGTGGTATTTGTGAGGGAGAGGAGGAATTCAGGGCCCCCACGGCATATTTTACACCTGTTATGGGCATATGAGCTTCACAAATGTGAAAGGGAAGTATGGCAGAACAAAATATGAAAAGAATCTGAAACCACACACACACTTAGTGCTAAGGATGTTTTGTGTGGACTCCACAAAACTGAAGCTCAGCTTATCTGAAGAGGATGGGGATGGGGGATGAAAATTGTCTCTGAAAAGCTCAGGGGACTGTTGACAGCACAGTGGTCAGTTTGGAGATAGCACTGTCAGTTCGGTTAAGAGCATGTGTTTTCGTCTCTACATTAAACAAAATCAGTTCCTGTTCTTTCTTAGCATGAAAATGAGGATATTTTGAAGAGCTTAGTTAGTATGGGACCAAAACAGGGTCACAGAAAGAATAGAAAACAGACAGTCTTGATGCAAGTGATTTTTTTCTTTAATATAAATTACAGGCACAAACATACTAGTATTGTAAGACCATGTTTGCAGTCACTAGACTATGTCTGAGATGAGGACTGCCTCCTTTGATATTTTAGAGTCTTATATTTTAAAAGTTAAAATTGGTTTTCAAGATTGATTGGAGGGGAATGTGAAGTAAAATATTGCCTGGAAGTAAGCATTCAGACTTTTAAATTATTCTTGTTTTCTTGATATTTTTTTGTTCTTTAAAGGTGAATGGAATTGTCACAACAAAAGTATGCTTTTCATTTGTTGCTAGAATGAACCTTGGTAATCCCACACAGACTACCGAGAGTTTTCAAAGAACAAGAGAAGTGCATGGCTCCAGGGACTTGCCAGCACTTAGCATTGCTTGTTTTCTGTTCCCTCTGTTTTCAACAAGAAACGAAGTTTGGAATTTAAAAAATAAAGGCAGTCCTCACTAAATATGAGCCTATGTGGAAAACAAAAGCAGCTAGAAACTTTCCATGGGACTTTTAACCAATGGAGAGCAATGCTCTTGGCTGTGGCGGCGCTATACTGTATTTATTATATAATGTCTTTATAATTTACAATGTGCCTTCACATACGGGTTTATATCTCCATTCAAACCAAAACACCCCTCTTTTCTTGCATTAACCAAATCTTGAATTTAAACTGGTCATCTTCATGTGTAATTCAGTATACAACTAAACCCAGCACATGTTAATTAAATGAAACTGGTATCTTAAACATTAAGTCTGGTTAATGTAACAGTTAAGTCTGGTTATCTTACTTGATTTCTCTAGAGAATGTGATACCACGTCAAGGCCCAGTCCATCTTTCCGTGGCCACTGCCCTTTAATCTCCTCATCCTCTGTGTTTTATTTTTATGTCTTAAAGTTCAGATTTCACAAACCCTCATTCCTTTCCTTTCCTTTCTTATTTCATTATTGCTTTAAGTGCCACTTAACTGCTCATGTTCTGAATTTCTACCTTGGACTCAGAATTATCACTCTATTCCAGAACCTTATTTTTGAAATCCACGAACATGTGCTGTTGGTTCACCCATAGCCCCTTCATGTATAGTTAAAACCAAAGCCATCATCTTTTCTCAGAAACCTGTGGCTTCGTCTCTAGACTCAAGGTATAATCCAATCATCCAAGTAGAAATCATGGAGTCATCCTGGTCTTTTCCTTATGTTACACTTTCCCACATAGTTGGGTACTGTGTCCTCTTGATTTATACCATTACAGATTTACTAAGCCAATTCCACCAGAACTGCTGTGGTGTCAGCTGTTGTTGGAGCTCAGAAACTAATAAGGTAGTTTGCCACACTGGACACTCTGACCTACACTAACCTTCTCCTGACTCTCTGTCCTCTGTCGCTCTTCCAAACGACATTGATGAAGCTGCTGAAGAATCCATTCTCTGAAGTTCCCTTTTCTTCCTAAGGTCCAGAACTGACAAAGGGGAAAACAATTACTTCCAGTCTCTTCCCTGAGTTTTCATTAACTTAATCACAAGAAGAAGGACTGACGTCTGGTCACACACCTGGACATAACTTTTGTCACAAACCACTTTCTTTTATTTTGATCCTATTCAGTATTGCATAGGGAAACATGTACCAGCCATTGTCTGCTCTGTGGGTGCAACAAACTTGGTCCCAGGCCACTGTATTCTAGTCCATTCACTTTCCCCTAAAAAATCATTTCCTTATCCTCAAATTGCCACATCTCCCCCATCTTCCCTTTCCCTATCAGAAAGAGTAATAAACATTGGGTTACTGGGTAATCATTCTCCTGCAATTCCCCCATGCTATGCATGTTAAAATGAATTTTATACGCCTTTTCTCCTGTTAATCTGAGTTTTGTTAGCTGATTTTTATCAGACCTTCAAAGGGTGAAGGGAAAGTTTTCTCTTGGCCTCCACACCTTCTTGTCTTAGAGTTTCCTGATTCATCTTTTTCCTCCCTCTTACGTAGTTTTTCTAAAATGAAAATGTATCATACGATTCTATTTCTTTCTTCACTGATTGTAGGACAAAGTCCAATTTTCTCAGTCTTGTGAAGGAGACCACCTACAACTAGTTGTGAATTGGGCCACCGGGAACCTGTAGCCTGGTCCTACTGACCCTTGAACCCGACTCTTCATGGGCTCCTCACAAGGTGGAATGGCTTTTGATACTGACATCACTCACTTAGTGACGTTTCATACTAATACATTTCCCTGTCCTCTTGTTGTCCCATCCCCAATAAGTTTAATCACATATTTCATGTGCTTTAAAGGCATTTTTTTATAACCCTCTCCCCCCCATCAATCTTATTCCATATACTGCTTTTGGAGATGTGTTTTTACAGATCCCCTCTCTGTAACTAGTCCTGTAAATATTTCCCCCAGAAATTAGAAAGAATAATTGAGGGCAAAGATAGCTGCTTATTCATTATCTTTGTATTCCCAGCATCTAGCAGCTTTCTGGTGATTTATAGGCACTCAGGTACATCTGAAAAGTAAGCGAGCACGCATCGCCTTAGGAACTACACCATGGAAACCATCTGAATAACATCCATCCTTGTCACTAGTCTTTAGATGGTCAAATTCTTGAGGACATAATATTTCACAAATGCTCCAAAAGATGAACCTGAAGCTTCAGTGAAGATCTCCCTGTGTTATTACAACTGGACTCTTTCTCTCACAGCTTGTCAAATAAATTTTTCCTCAAAAAAAATTTTTTTTGGCAGGCATAGCAAGCCATCATCTAAAAAGAATAATTTGTCTTCATCAGTAGTACAAGTTCAGAATTTGTAATAGAGAATGTGCAAGTTGGAGTCTATGTTCTCTTTGAGTTTGAAGCCAAGAATCGCTAATATTATGGTACCATACTGTGTAAGTCATACAGTATAATGTATGCCCTTTGCTTATTCTTTCCATTTTTTCTGTTTTCTTTTGTATCTTTTCCCTCACTGCCTAATTACTTTATTGTTATTTAGGAAATACCTATGCGACAAAAAGTAAGCAATGTATCTCTCTATAAAAGAAAGGACTAGAAGGAATGAAATTATATTAGTTAAATCATTAAGTGCATGTCTTGTGCAAGACTCTTTTCAAAGAACTTTACAAAATTTTATCTCCATATAACTCTTTATAAATATATGAACTAATTTAATTTTTAGAAGTACTGAATCACAGAAAGGTTAACAGCATTCCCAACATAAAAGATCTGCTTAAAGAGCTGAGATTCTAACCCAGGTTTTGCTCTACTGACCATGGTTACTAGCATACTATCCAGTTCCATTTCCTTATTAAAAAAAAAAAAAGGAAAAAGGAAGCAACTCAGGGTATTAAATGAAAATTGAAGTTGGAACTCTTGGGAATCCATACACAGATGTTTGAGCATGCAGGACATATCAAAGGTGAGAATATAAATAACTTCGAGACTATTTAAAGACATCCCCATTCATACAAAGCATTTAGAGGAAACCATAATTATCCTAGAGATAACCACTTATTAATATAGACAACTTAATCATAGTTGTTGACCCATATGTTGTTGTTGAAAAGGACAGCAGGTTTAATTTATTAAAATTCACTGTGTAATGACCCAGAACCGTATTCTAACAACAGGTGATTTAACCTGTGTAAAAATAACCCCAATGGTATTAATGAATCAAGCAATCGCAAGGCTTTGATAAGAGGGAAGCTCCGAACAAAAGGTCTTTAAACAGTCATACTTTATACTCTGTGATTTTTTAGTCCAATTTTATCTGATATAAAGGATCTGTAAAAGGAACAAATTTGCCTTTTGTGAATCTTATTTATTATAAGACTGTCTTTGTTTTTGATGTGCAATTTCATTTTTTATTTTGTTTCTTACATTCACTTTCTTCCCCTGCTAAATTCATCCTAATAATATCCGTCTGTACTCGCATTTGTCTAAATATCACACTAAATTTCAACATCCTTGATTTTGCTTCTCATATTTTGTGATCCTTATTAACTACAGGTAGATAATTCTCTCTATGGGTTAGATATAGCTCTACAAATGGGATCTTCCTTCAGGACATTGAAATCCCTTTGCCTTATACCCACATCTCCATTTATCTTTTCATCTTTCTTCTTGCCCTGAAATCTCACGGTGTACTGGTGTACCTAAACATTGCCTTTCCTTCTTTTTATGGCATCCATCTCATACAGAGGGGTCTAAGTAGTGGGCAGTGTCTCCAAGGCTGGGCTGTGTTTTGTAGCTATCTTGCCATTCTGGGTCATAGACACATGCTTCAACACACATCTTTATGCTCATATTTTATAATCATTTATTTCTAACCCATCTTTTCTTAAAAAATCTATTATCTCCAATTACTCTTTGGACATTTTTACCCTCTAAAAATTCCCACTTCGGTGGGAAAAGTAACACAGAAAGAGACAACTATAATTCAGAATAGTATGTAAGACAGAGAGGGGTATCTAACACAGTCGGAAGTGTCAGGAATGTTCCAGGAGGCTGATACAGTGAGGATGAAAGATAAGAGGCAGCCAAGAATGCAGAAAGACAAATAAATGCTGCAGAATCACTGTAAACAACAGTGGGGAGCTACATAAGACCCCAACAGCAGCATCATGGAGGAGAGGACAGTGTAGAGAAATGTGGCTTCCGAGGTAAGCAGGACCAGTTCAAAAAAGGATTAACTTTTGAATGGCATCAGATAAGGGCTGGAGAGCTGAAACTCTCAGGGTAGCATGGAAATTAGATTTTAAAAAAGCAAGACAGGAGTCAGGAAAACTGGCCAGAGATAGGCAAATGGACTCAAGAAGTAGTTTAAAGGTCAAACTGATGTACCTTGGCAATTAGGTACCATGTATATAGAAAAGGCCATCTCAAGAATGGTATATGCAAGTATATGGTTTAAGTAACTAGGTAGATTCACTACATGAACACGTGAATTTTGGTTGAAGGTGAAATCAGGATTCCATTTAAGAGATGCTGAATATGAGTTTTTTCTAGCTACACCCAAGTGGAGATGCCCAGTAGATAATTTAGATGCATAGGTTTGAAGAACAGAGCAAATATATAGAGTCAAGATATGATTTTGCATTTGGGAAAGAAATGACTCAAAGAACATGCATAATTCATTGGTTGATCTTTAGCAATATTATTGGTTGATCTAAGACTTGAAGAAAAAGAGGAAAGGATTTTAATGAATTTACTGTTAGTGGGTACCGGAGAAATTAGGATAGGTTATATCTGGTCTCCTAAGTTTCTTCATGATATTGAAACTAATAGTGTCTATTGTATATAAAATGAGTGAGTCTGCTTAACATCTTGAAGACAGTGAGAAATTTTAGAACAGTACTGAAGATAATGGAAAACAATTAAGGATAGGTGTTGCTAAGTTACGTGGACACCTGTGCTGAATGTGGAGCATAGGCACTCACTGAGGTGCTTTAGGGTGACAGAGAGGAATGTAAGCCCAGTTAGTGGCCATGGTGCTTACACAGAGAGGAATGATCCCAGCATAAACATGTCAAGTAGCTGTAACTTGAACCCAAACATTTTGTAATCTATTGTTTAAGTCCCTAAAATATTTCTACTATCATTTCCGTTTTAGAGATTAAAAAATGACATTTATAGGGAGGAAGTAATTTCTTCAGGGAATCCCAGAAAGCCATTGGTCAATGATGAAACTCAGAAAGTCAATGATGAAACCCTATTATATTAGACAAGTAATGTTTCTGAAACTTATTAAGCCTGCTGTCTTCCTAAAGTGACTTCCATTCTATGAGGAGCACTGCCCGCTGTTTTCTAGTTAGAGCACATGTTTGAGCAAAGGCCATTGACACCAGCTAGGGGCACTGGCAGGGATTCTGTCTACCAAGGACGGGACTGAATTTGACAACATATGAAGCCTCTTCCAAACTTGAACTTCAGTGTATTCTCTCCCACGACCTTTAAATGCCAATTACAGTGTTTTGGGTTTTGTAAAAATTTCGTTTCTTGATGTAAAATTCTAGAGGCATCAGAAATTTTAAATAACTCAATTGCCATCTTCACTTACTGCTGGGATGAAATATGAAGTTTGTTTAGTGTGGTTGTGTGTGTGTGTGTGTGTGTGTGCGTATGGGACCTCAGATTTGACTTTTGCTCTTTATTGCATTTCTTAAACTAGCTACACTTGGCAATTCATTTACATCAATAATTGAAAAGCCATCAGTCTCTTCCTGTCTTAAGCTCCTTGCTATCACACTAATGATATGCATGACTGGCTATTGCCATAAAAATGCACCATAAATTTTTTAAAGATAATTCAACTACAGAGAATGAATCAATATGAATCTACAGTGATAACAATGTGAGAGACAATCTCTCTCCTGCCAGCTCAGAGTACTTAGTACGCCTCTTGATGAGAACCTGTCACCGCTTTCAAGTGGAGTTTTGAGGCAATGATGTAGCATTTTCCTTTTATAAAACTTGCCTCTGGTGCTGCGTTCCCACCCACCCACCTTATGTTTTGAGCTTTCTAGTTTCCACTGTTTCGAGTTTTCTAGTATCTACTGTCTTCAGAGCCCCATAAGTGGAAAGGACATGCTGTTGTCTTGTGTGTACCATAAACTTGAGCATGGAACACACATTTTGTTTAATCATTTATTTGACAGTGTGTCACTTGCTGCCCTTAATAGGAAGTAGTCTCCTCCGTGAGATGTCATCCATTCGAAGACGCAAACTGCAATAGAAATCTGAAATAAAACCAACCCTAAGTCTACTCAGTGCTTAGATGTAAAAATGCAGTGTCTAAAATGAATGAAGATATTCTGGAATCCAAACGTGATGATTTTGCTTTTTGTGTTGTAGAAGCTGGGATAATGCTCTCTGCAGGTCATTCATCAGCTTGGGAGGGTTAGAAGGCCGGCACAGCCCCTGATCTCAGCATGGTCCATTCCAGGCCAGTGACCCAGAGTCCCTCTTAGACACTGAATTTCACACTTCAGCGTTTTAGGTAATGAAGGAAGCCCAACTCACACTTTGCTCCCTTCTCTACATCAGTGATGTTTCCAAGGGGCACCACTGGGAGATCTTCTGCAAAGTGCATTGTAAATCGCATCTTATCTCTGCAGAGGTATGGGCACCCTGGATGCTAAGAGTTTCCAGGAATCGGACGGGCACACAATTCTAGTTGGGCCGCAGAGATTTCCAGGTTCCTTTCCCCTCTACCTCACAGGACAGCTTAAGAAATGCACATCCATAGCACACACACAAACACCTGTACTGTAGGGACCAAAAGAGACGCTCAGTGTGTTGAGGTGTGAGTCCCTCTCTGCAGCTGTTCTCCCTACATTTGCACAACACTAGATCCAAAATTGTTTGCTGGAGTGGGATGAATGAGATCTCTTAATCCTAGAACTAATCATTTCTTCTCTAATCTCAGAAAGTTAAATTTAGTTTATCACATAGGTGTGCATGTGTGTAAAATGCACACACACACATAGCTAGGTCTTTAGTCACTGATCTGAGAGGGGCCTTGCTTAATCCTTTTTTCATTTCCTTCTGTTCCTGAGTTCTGTTTGTTTTACTCTCCCCCATCCAGACCTCCACCCTTCAGTATGTACGCTCATCAGTATGTCTGTCTATCCACAGAGGGTCCTAGATAATGTATACACATTTTAATAAAGGAAAACAAACTGTATTAAACTTGCAATACTAAACACACATCAATAACAAAAGACGAAGACAAGTCACAGTGAGCACCTCTTACAATTCCATAAGTCAAACATGACTTGAGTATTACAAGTTTAATGCAGTTTTTTCATTTCTTAAAATGTCTGAACGTTTTCTGGCAACCTCTGTATATTTCTGTCCTCGCTAGTGTTATTTGGCATAGGGTTGCAATATGCATGCATGTTATTATGCTGTACTATCATTGTGTTTCTTATTCTATTCTTCAAAATTAAAGGTGCAGGATTTTACACCCAGTCCATTTCTCCCATAGTATGTTTCATTCGATCCATAACATAGTACTTATCTGTTCCCTACTGATTATCCCTCAACTCTTTGCTTACAAGGTGCATAAATATATACTCAGACAGACACACACAGGCACACACAGGCACACAGACACATCACTGCAATCAGCTACTTTATACGGGTCCCCTTATAAAATGTGTCTGTGCTATGTACTGAGGACTAGAAATGATTGGTTCTAAGGGATATGCTCCCTTAATAACACAAAGTACCACCAGGATGACGTCCATAGGGGCTGAGGACCTTGGCATAACCCACGTGCTAGTCTTCTTGTCTGGCCCATCTGCATCCATACTTGGTGTCACGGCAACTTCCCAATGTTTGCTGTTCTAATGAGTGGTGCTTGGTATTTCATTGTTGTTTACTTATATATTTTTTTTGATTTAACTTGATTGGAATGGTTCTTCAAGGTAATTTCAGATATTTTAGCTTGTATTTCTGGGAGTTGTCTTGCTTATTTCCTTGGTCAGATTTCAAACATATTTTTCTCATGTTAGGAACATGTTCAGTGAAGGAACACCAGAATAGTGGTGAAAGTTAGGAATTCCTGAGTTAGAGTTTCTTTGGGTTTTTTTTTTGTTTGTTTGTTTTGTTTTTTTGCAGTTTTTGGCCGGAGCTGGGTTTGAACCCACCACCTCCCATATGGGGCCAGTGCCCTACTCCTTTGAGCCACAGACACCACCCATGAGTCAGAGTTTTAATTCACAGGTTCACTATTTGCTAGCTATATGATATTAGACAAATTATTTAAGCTTCTGTTTCCTTTCTCCTCTGTGAAGGGGATAAGGTTTTTTAAATGGAGTAATCCATTTACTATTGCTACGGTCACTACTTGAAATGGTAACTGATATTATTTTGTGACCCCCAACCTCTCTCCTCTCCTCTTAATGAAACAATTTTTCAAAAGGGTCAAGTTAACTGCTGACAAGCTACATTTATTGTCAATATGATTTACTTTTTTGATGAAGTAGTATTTACTTAGGTATAATTATTTTATTATATACTACCTATATAATAAAATGTGTAGATTATTTCTATGTTTCTGACAATTTTGAACATGCATGAACCATCCAAAACAACATTTAAAATATTTCTAACATGGTACATTGTGCTTCCCTCTAGTCAACTTTCACTGATCCCTCAGCCCTGAACATGTTATTCTTACCTAAACTACCACACAGCAGTGCTGACTGCTCTTGAACTTCTTATATATGGAATTATACTATGAGCTATTTCGTGTCTGGTTTCTTTGGCTTGACAAGTTTTCTAATTCATTTGTGTTATTGCAATTATCAATACTTCATTTCTTTCCATCACTTACTGGTACATTCTCAGAAAATATCTTCCATGTATTTAAACACTTTCCTAGTGCTATCTGTTTAGGTTATTTCTACTTGGAGGCCATTGGGAATATGAAGATTCCATGTGTATGTGTGTGTATGCGTACATCATGAAGGCACATATGCTTTTCTATATCTTCACAAAATACCAAAGAGTAGCAGGGGTCCTCAAAGTTTTTAAACAGGGGGCCAGTTCACTGTTTCTCAGACCATTGGAGGGCCAGACTGCAGGCCCTGGGTTGAGTCAGCTGCTAAGCAGGACAGGCAGCGGCAGCAAAAATACCTGGTGGGCTGGATAACTGTCCTCAGCGGGCCATAGTTTGAGGACCCCTGGGGCATAGGATTAGAGTAGATGTGTGTTTACCTTTATAAGAATCTGTTAAAGACTCTTCCAAAATGTTTACATCATATCACACTCCTAGAAGTAAGGTGATAGAATTCTAGTCACTCCATCACCTTGTCAATATCTGATCTTTTCCATTTTTTTTATTTTAGTCACTCCATTGGGTGTGAAAAGCTATGTTATAGTGCCTATAATTTCATTGTCCAATGATTTATTTATGATTCATGCATTTTTTGGCCATTTTTATGTCTTTGTGGAATATCTGTTCAGTTCTTTGTTCTTTTTTGTTTATATCGAGTTGTCTTCTTCTGTTGCTGATTTGTAGTTATTTATATATACTGTATATATGTTCTATTTAAAAATAAATCTTTTTCAAGTATTTGCTCCAATTTGTGGCATATTTGTTTACTTTTATGCTGAAGAGAAATTTTAATTTCAATAAAATTCCATTTCTCTCTCTCTCTCTCTCTCTCTCTCTTTCCCTTATAATCAGTGCTCTTTGGTTTGGTTTTGTTTTGCTTTGTTTTCTATTTAATTTTTTCTTTTTTGTCAAGTGTTATGAATACACACTCTATTTTTTTCTTTTATTAGCTCTATTATTCTAGCATTTGCATTTTTAAAATATTTCATTCTATGATTCTTCTTAACTGTTTGTGTTTGTAAGGAAGTAGATTTCAACATTTACTTTTTATAGATGGAATTTTGGTTGTTGCAACAGTTTTTTGTGATTAAGGCTTATCTTTTCCCATATTGATTTTGCATCACTCAAAAATCAGTCAACTGAATATTTCTGAGTGATTTGTGCATTTTCTCTTGATCTTACATCAACACCATCCTGTCTTTATTACTAGAGACTTATATTAAATTTTGAAATCAGACTGTATAAGTCCTCCAATTTTATTTTACTTCCCAAGATAATTCTGACTATTGTAGGTAATATGTATTTCCATATGCATTTAGTAATTGGATTATCAATTTCTTCAACTCCAGCCTCTGGCATTTTAATTGCCTTTAGTTTGTATCTGAAAATTTTTATGAGAGTTGATATCTTAACCATGTTCAGTCTTCCAATCCATAAACATGAAGGATCTGTCCATTTGTTTAGGTCTTCAATTCCCTTTACCAGCATTTGGAAATTTTCAATGTAAAGGTCTTATACATCTTTCCTTATTCTTCTTCCTAGGTTGTTAAATGTTTTATAGCTCCATAGACAGTAGCCAGTATATCATTTTTTAAGTTTGTTGATAATACAAAATGTAATTAATTTTTGTGCATTGACTTTGCATCCTGTCATCTTACTCACTCTAATTTCTCATTCTAGTATTTTTTATTTCATATGCTACACAAACCAAATAGGTCTACATTCGAAGAGTATTTTAATTTTTCTTTATCACATCTGTGTCTTTCTTTCCCTTTTTTGCTTTAAGGCATAACCATTATGGCATCATATTTAACAGAGGTGGTGAGAATGAATAATTTCTCATTCTCCAACTTCTAAGAGTTTACTAATTAGGTAACATTATTTAACTTATTTTATATAGATACAGTATATTGATATTGAGGAATTATTCTATTTTTCTTATATTCCTACTTTGCTGAGAGTTTTCATTTTCAACGAGGAGCTGTTTTTTTGATTTTATCAAATGCTTTCTCTACATCTAATAGAATAATCACTTGATTTCCACCATTATTTCATAAATACAGTGAATCAGGTTTTTAATGTTAAATCAATTTGAACTTCTTGAGATAAGCCCCACTTGTATTTGCCCTATATATTCTTAGATTTAGTTTGCTAATGTTTACTTAAAATCATTCCATTTATGTTATGAAAGATATTAATCAGTAATTGTCTTTTAAATTTTCTTTTTAATATTCGAATTATTTTGGACTATAAAATCAATTGAAAATTTTCCTTCTCATCTGTTTCCTGAAAAACTTGTGTAACATTGGTAATCTTCTCCCTTAAATGTTTAAGAAGATTCATAGGTGGATTATGTTAATTGTTTACAGTTTTATTCATACTGTCAGTTTCTAATTGTAGTAGTTATTTTTGGATAAATTCATTAGTTTTTAAATAAAGTCCCAAATTTATTACCATGAAGTTATTTGTAACGTCATATTAATATTTGTAGGATCTGTCACTGATGTTCTCTTTTTGCATTCCTAATATTCATAATTTGAGTTTTTCTTTTTTTCTTTGTCTAGTCATCTTGGGTCTCTAGCAATTTAATTAATTAAAAAAACTGTCATAATTTTACTGATTTCTATATTATTTTCTATTCATTCAGTTTCGCTTTTATATTATTCCAATCTCTTCTTACTTTGGACACAATTTCCTCTTGTTTTGCTATCTCTATATGTGGGACTATTCCATTATTAATTTTATACTTTTTTCACTTTCTAATATTGACCCTCACAGCTCCTCAAGCCGTTATAATCAGTGCTTAGCTGCGTTTTCCACATTCTGACAGTCTGCGCTTTCATTCTCTGATTTATTTTGTGATTTATGTCTTACCTATGATTCATTTCAAATTGTTTTGTTTAACTTCCCAATATTTGCTTCCTGATCTTATTGCTATTGATTTTTTCTTTTTTTAACTACAAATGTTTATTAGGGGAACACTGGGAAGGACCCCAGAGGGAGGAAGGGGCACAGGGAGGGGAGCACATCAGATGAGAGCAGGACCCCATTCTCAGTATCATCAGCACCCGGTGTTGGTCTGGGCTCAGAGTCCTCTTTAAATTTCACGATTGCCTGTCCCCCGTTTAAACTGTGGGTCCCTTCCCTCCCCCTTCCATTGCAGGGTTTCCCTAGCTATATGCTGGGGGTGGCATGTGTCTCTCCTATAGGACATGTGAAGCCCTTGAAGGAAAGGACAGGTCTCCGCACTCACAGAGCCGGCACATGGCCAAGGTTCTGGAGGTTCAACAACCTCTTTCCTCATCTTGAGGATTCCCCTGCTACCCAGCTCTGTCTACGATGCTGCCCTCTGTGCGCTCTCAGGAACTGGGAAGAGCCCAGTGTCCTTGTGGCTGTGGAGTCTCAACTGAATACCACTGTGGTCACCAGGCATGCTTTACTTATCCGAGTTATATAATACTGTATCTGTTAAGTTTAACATATGCTTGGTATTAATGCATGTTGAATGTTCATTTCAAATCACTGTGCATGCTTTAGTGTGGGAGTGTCAGTTCAGTCAAGTTGGTTGACAGTGTATTGTATCTGCTGCTATTGTCTCCCTCACAGCTTCTGCCTTTAATGATTTTTGGTCAATTGTTCTATGAATTATTGTGAGTGATGAATTCCTTATATTTCCTCTTATGCAATTCTTTACATGTTTCTTTAATTGTAGTCAAGCTTTTTTCTGCATGCATTTTTTAAAATACTTTGTTGAAATGAAATTATATAACATAAACCGAACATTCTAAATTGAACAATTTCCAATTTAGGAGCAGGTAGGACATTCATGTTGTTCACCCACCACCTCTATCTATTTTAAAAAATTTCCTTTCCTCCAACATAAAATCTCTTACCCAGAGAGCAGTTTCTCTCCTTCTACCTCTCCCTCACCCCTGGCAGCACCTGGGTTTTGCTTCTGTGGATTTATCTGTCCTGGAGAGTTCATATAAATTGAATCATATTTTCCTTTTGTATCTGGCTTCTTTCGCTGTTTTGTAGGAACTTCATTCCTTCTTACGGTTCAATAATATTCCATTATGTGTATATTTCTGTATATGTATATTTCTACCCACACTGAAGGGCTGTTTCTGCCTTTTGGCTATTGTGAATAGTACTGCTATGAACATCCTTGCACATGGATTCACAGTTGTCTTTTTCTTAATTACCTTTCACTTGGTTGCTGTAACCCTGTGATTGCTTTCCAGGGTTCTGATAGAATTGGTTCTGATCATTTCTGGTTATTTCCCAGTGTTTCTGCATGGGGAGGGGGTATTCATAGCTGCTTCTTCTGTCATTTTGCCCACATCCCTGCTTCATGCATTTGAAACTCTTTTATTAAGTGCATTTACATTTACGACTCTATGTATTTTAAGTGTTTGACACCTTACTGTGTTATTTTTGCTTTGACGTCTCTTCTGTGTGATTCAATATATCCATTCCAGCCTCCTCATGCATAGTATTTGCATGAAGTATCTTTTTCTGTTCTCTTCTGCAAAATCTTTCTTCTTCTTCTTCTTCTTTTTTTTTTTTTTTTCTGCAGACAAAGCCATTGGGTTATTTGATTAAACTTGTTGGCTTGTTTTTGGTTTGTTGATGCAGGTATCATCAACAAATGATATCTGCAAAAAAGTGGAATTCTCTGAGTTACCCTATAAATTGGTGAGACACAACCTTCAAATTCTATCTTCTTTGGGGATCCTGTTAAGGCTGGATTTTAGTCCTCGTTAGGTGGGTATAAGATAGGTCTTACTCTAAATTTTGATCTTTTCTCCTAAATAAGACTTTTATTTGACTTTAGCTGGCTGCTATGGTTGTAAAAAAGTTGTGAGATTCTTACTCTGGCATGGCCAAGATTCCAATATCCTTCAGCACTGCTTTTCCCACAGCAGTATTCAAGCTCAGTGTCTCCATTTAACTCTCAACCTCATAGCAGCTGTCTAGTAAGGCTTGGTCAGGCTCTTTTCAAACACAGATACATTGGGGGACCTCCGTACCTGCATTATCTTCACAATTCCACCTCTCCAATATTTCATCCTAAAGTTTTGACCCATTTCATTGGCCTAACTTATGACTTTTTTTCTTAAAAAGGTCAGTGGTACATTCCTGTTCCAATAGAATTGAATTATTTTTTTTGCCTAAAATAGGGGACTTTTCCCATGCAGACAGCTAGGCGATAAAGAAACTCATTTCATGAATTTCCCTTTCCTTGAGTTTGAAGTCTTGTGACATCTGTTTTCCACTATCCAAAGAACAATTGGCTAGTGGATGTTATTCAGTTCTACAGTAATTTTGGAAGAAGGGCTAGTCCAGTTTAAGTCACCCCTCCTTGAGCAAAAGTCAAAAGTCCACCATAATTATTTTATTTTTCTTGTGTTTTAATTTCATCTGGGCCATGTTTTGAGTATTTTCTCTCATGACCATCACTGCATTTCCGGTTTCATCATACACCTAAATGTTTTGATTGAATTCCAACCATTTTGTGAAATAGAACAATAAAGACAGGTTAACAACATCTAATTCCAAGAAACATCGTACTGTTTCTTTTGTCAGGAGACTATTAGAGGAAGGGTGTGTGAATCTAATCTTCTGATGATCTGAGTCAGGCTATTATTGAAGGTTTAATGGATTTGGTTCACCTCTAGTTTCATATTTTTTATAGCCATATTGTGATACTTTTTTCCTTTACAAAAACTTGGGATTTCAGCAATAGAGATATTCCAGAGATCTCTTTATGCTTTACAAGTGACATACCAGTTTTCTGAATGCTGGCAGTTCTCACTCCTTTACAGATTAACTCTAAGATTTTTGGTTGCTGAGGAATCCTCTGTGCGATACAGTCTCCACATGTCCCCTGCCGTCCATGCTGCCAGAGATCTCTGTCTTCTTTGCCGTCCCATCCAAAGTTTCTGAAGACAACTGCAGTACACTTGTGAAAGGGGATTTCACACAGTTCTCCTGCTGGCCTTTGGCATATAGCTTGCTTTGCCTTTCACAGGGAAATGAGTTTTTGTGTTGGTGTAGTAACCACTGTCTGTCTGGGATTCTCATCTACCTTAATAGTCCCTACATATACTTTATAAATTTGTAGAAAGTTGTCTTTTTCTTCAATATCCCGGCCTATGTTGACTTTGTCCTTTGCAAGAGATTATAGGGTCTTGAGTTCTCCCTACCCCAGGAAATGCTAATAGTTTTTGAACTTTTGTTTGTTGAATAGTCTTACCCATTTCTAAAAGGGCTGACTGTTTCTCTGGTTAGGTAAGAGCACAATGTCTCTTGCAAATTTCTTTACTGTGCTTTTGGTTTGGTATGTATGCATATTTATTTCCAAAATTAAATTTCCTTAAAAAGTCCAGTATGAGATCCAGCATGCTTTGAGTCTTCAGATAACTGCTGTTCAAGTTCATAAAGGCAGCGTTTAACAGACAAAGCTCTAAGCATGAAGTCTAGTAAGTATTTAGGGGGTTGTGCAGACTGAACTTTTATGTGCATGTGTTTGAGAAGTCTAGAAAACATGTGGAACTGCTCTCTTTCTGGGTTACATGCCCTCGGAGTTTTCCTTCTGACTGCTAATCCACTGGCTCCTACATCTACTAGATCCAGCTGATCCTGCACCTCTGAGATAGTCTGGACCTCTCTCCTTGACGGAGCAAGAAGGCTGAGGGAGTAAGAAAGAACCTGAAAGGAGAGCTAGCTAGAGGAGAGGAGAGGATAAAGGGATAGAGACTGAGAAGCAGAAGTGAGAAAAGCCAGAGAGAGTAGTTGAAACACTGGGTAGAGGAGATTAGGCAAGGAGGCTCCGGAGAGAACTCAGGAGGCTGGTGTCGAGAGCTCAGTAACTCTGTTCCCATGTGCCCTCAGGATCGTCTATGGAGAAAGTCAGCTTGCGAGGGAGCGTGGGAGGCTGGCCCTGTTCCTGTAAGTTATTTCTGGATGCATTATTCATATTTGATAAATCATTTAGAGGCAGCTACTTTATTAGCTTATAAAGCACATTATATGGTTTTAAATTGTTAATACAGGCTGTTGTGATGCATATTGTACCTCAGAAAAGCCATGCATCACTTTAATTCATAGCCTCATTATAAAGCTTGTTACAAAGTGCTGCATTATTGCATGAAGGATAGTGGAGTAACGTTTCTGCAAGAAACCTGAATGTTTTATTTACACCATTGGTGGCTTGGTATGGCCCATAAGAAATGCATCGGAAGTTGAAACTGGAGCATATTTTATACTTTTGGAGGGCAAAGACTGAACCATTCTCTTCCTCTAGACTTCTTCTAGTCTAGATCTAGCAACTGGTTCTAATCTTGTTTCTGAATAATAAGTATTTAGAAAAGTCTTGTCTGAGTGATCACTTGGTGACCGTGATCATGAGTACATTGGTGACCGTGAGTACATTGGCTTGCCCATTTCTTGACAATACCCGAAAATATTGGTACAAGACTGAGTCCAGCACCTGTTTCATATTTATCCATTAAAAGACCATTCTCATCACCTTTGTGCCCAGCACTGCACTAGGCATTGGAGATAAAATGTTTACCAGCTTATCTGTATTTTCTGGCTTCCTGAAGTTTACCAGTGCGTATGGTAAGAAGGAGAAATGGAGTGAATTTGTGCTAGAACATTGAAATTGGCTCAATTTTATATAATTTGTACAGGACAAGGGAGTATACTTGAAACAAACAAAAAATATATCCTGAAGTCTGAGTGATCAGTAGACCATTATTCAAACTGAAGATCAAACCATCTCCTCTAGGAAGCCCACCTTAAGAAAGAAGTGGAAAAAAGAAAAAGAAACACCTGAGTTTGAATCCTCATTCACTTGTTGGCTGCTGGTCCTGGGACGGGTCACTTAATTTTACTGGTACTCAATTTTCCCGTCTGTAAAATGAGAAACATTGTTGCCTTCCTCACTGAGTCACCATGCATATTTAAGAAACAAATGCTTAGCTGAGACCCCACACACTGCAGGTGCTCGGGAAATGTGGTTCCAATCATTCGGTAATTGAAAGCACAAGGGGAGGTGCTCCTCTGATGCACCTGAACCACACACAGGTGTATGCCATGGCATTCCCAGCGGTAAGGCATCAAAGATGAAATTATTTGGGGTTAGTATTAAAACCTCTGAAAATAAAAATTTCTCTTCAGAGGTTGTATTTAATATAATCCAGCTGTGTGCTCTGTGCCTTGGTATCTTTTCTCCCTCTATGAACTCTCTGCCCAGCTTAATGGAGCATAAAATAATGCAAGGCGTGAATGTTATTCCTCAGAACAGAGGCTGATGAGCCCACAATAGGGAGCCAGTGATAGTCCCTGAAGGTGTAGAGAAGGTGCTGCTCTTCAGAGCTGCACTTTTGCAAGTCATGTGAATGTGCGTGTAGAGGGAGAGAAGGGAGTGTGTGGTGCCGAGGCTGGGTTAAAAAAGAGATGGGTGTCAACCAGTTGAGATGATGGGACTGCCTTACTATCTTCTGGATTCTGCAATTTCTGCTTCCCCCAAATTTCCCTGAAATCTCCACCACTTCCAACTTATGTGGGACATCAAGGTCCCCTCTGAACACAATTTTCCCTCCATACTACAGAAAAAAAAATGCCACCTGCGAGCTCTCTTTAGGAAATAAATGCTCCTGTGCCTTTACTAAGGGAGTCTTAAAAACGTAGAGAAAACTTTGAAAAGGAAAGAAGAAAGAAAAGTAATACTGAATGATATTATACAGAACTTCGGAATTGGAATAATGCCTCCTTTATATGTATGGAAAATGTGCACTAGCGTTTGCCTGTACATTTATTGTTAGCTTAAGGAATTACAAAATGTAGATGGCTGCACCCCAAATAACCTGCATGTTATGACTTCAGCCTCACTAGAAATGATGTTTCATAATTTAAGAAACACTTTTCTGAATGTTGAAAACAGAAAAAAAGGCATCTCACATGTTTTAGAGTTAATAACATTCAATGTTAGCAAGTCATTTACATCAAAAATAAGCATAGGAAAAGGAAGAGAGAGATGTACAAATACTTTTTTTTTTTTTTAGATGAGATCTGTGCTAACAGGTGAATAATATCCAGACCAAAGGAAGTTTTTCATCTGGTACCTTTTGATATCTGAATCTATGAAATAGAGTAAGGGAGAGAAGTGCAAACAACCTAGCAATGCCCTCAGAAAAAGAGTTGCTAAAATTGACTGACTTTTCTCTAACTTTTTTATTGACAAAACTAGCACCTGTACATAGTTTGATTCAAAAATTGCTGGCCTTTTTATTATGTAGGAAGCAAATAAATAATGAATTATTCCATTCCTTTCACTTGGCCTTAGATACGGCAAGTCAGAGGAAAACCCTGCAATCTTAAGTGTCATGTGCCCATACAGAAACCAGGATGTAATTCACAGTCTCAGTCTTTAACTGGGTATTCCTCTCTCCCTTGTCTAAAACCAAAATTCTTAGGCAGTGCCCGTCCTCAGTCAACTCTGGGACAGTATTTACCAAATTCAAGGAAAACTTCTCAGGAGTTATCAGGAAATGGCTCTCCTGGGCATCCGGGAAGCTGCTGGAGGAATGGGAAGTCCTGCGTTCAGGTTGTGAACCGTGTGCCATTTTCCAGCACGTCTTCCCCTGGCTTGCTCCTGTTCTTCAAGAAGTTGGGGAATTGGCTGCTGCCTTCTGCCCTGTTGTCAGAGTCTCTCTTCCCCAAAGGAAAGCAACAAAGCAAAACAGTTTTCTAGGTACCTCTTTTTGCTCCAAAACAGAGCATGTAAACTCCTCTTAGATTTTGTTTGTTTACCACTAGTGAGGACAGAGAAACAGAGGGGGTAAGAAGACACATAAAGCACACCCAACTGTGCATGCGAACACACAGATGACCACATGCACAATATCCCACGTCTCAATGGCCTTTCCTTTTATGTATATCTCTTTAGCATGTAGAGTCACTCTATAGATAAGATCTCATTGGGAAGGGGTAACATTTCTTGTATTCCTATTTTATGTATCAGGACATGGAGGGCCCAGAAGTCTAAGAGATTTACCCTGTAGCTAGACATGGTGGAACTGGAACTGTTATTAATTCCGTGTCTCTTGGCCACCTATCTCCTTCTAACACAGCATGAGGACTACTTAGAAATGCTGGTAAGAGCTTCCCCAAAATGTGATAAAACATTGGTGGGATGAAATAGGTTTCGACATCATTGTTATCATGTGTAAGCATTTACCACTTGCCAAGTAAATATTAAATATGTATATATGCATATTTTGGAATTTGATCCTAACAACAAACTCACAAAAGAGGTGTTTTCCTCCTAATTTTAGAGGCTAGAGTGTTTATTCTAATTGTCCGTATCTGAACCAAGTCTCAGGTCTGCCTCCTGTTTACCTCTGGCACCATGGCAACCTCTGTCATCACAGGACCTGTGGAGCATTCCATGGATGGTGGGTGTGATCATATTGCTGGTCTTCTAGGAATGATCTTCCCCTGTGTCACTACTGAGGCCATGCAGTACAGACTGGACGTGGGGGTGTGGCTTTTCTCCTCCCAGTCCTCCCTATCTGTCCATCACCAGCCTTTTTTGGACCCATCCTTTAAGCATCTCCTGATCTTAGACAGTTGTATGAGTCACTTTGACCCTCTTATATGAGGTCAGATTGCCATATAAAGTTATCTGGTTGTATACTGCAATCAAGGGGCACCATTTCCTTTTGTTTTTATAGCTGATGTGTATTTTTTTTTTTTTTTGAGACAGTCTCATTTTGTCACCCTTGGTAGAGTGCCATGGTGTCATAGCTCATAGCAACCTCCAACTCTTGGGCTAGAGACAGGGACTACAGGCATCCGCCACAATGCCCAGCTTTTTTTATTCTGTTTTTTGTTTTTTTGTTTAGCTGTCCTGGGCTAGTTCAAACCCACCAGCCCTGGGTCATGTGGCCGGCACACGAACCACTGAGCTATGGGTGCCCCTGAAGGGTACTTTTGGGCAGATAGCAGTCAAGTATCTGGAAGAATAAGTGCCTTTTGCTCATTCGCACACATGGTGCCACTTGAATATGGAGCCAGTGGTGACCCTGGTTTCACTGCCCACACTAGGGCAGGAGCTGTGATACCTGGCCTTGCTTCTGGGGTTATCCTGCTTCCCTTCTCAATTATCTGAAAGATACATCATTATTTGTTCCACAGAGAAGAGTCACAGTCTAATTATTAGAGGTTGTAGACATATATTGCTTTCTACAGATAACTAGATTCCATGTTTTAGTCAAGTCTGAACAAGCAACTTGTTCTCAACAGGACCGATTGCATTGCAGTTGTCAAGTCTGTACATTTTCTATATTTACTCTATATTTAAAAAAAGTTTGTTTCGTAATAATCCAATTCTCTATAGTATTTGTATTGACTCTTGAACAGAAGGAAAAATAAAAAAACATTTCCTTCATTCCTGGACCAGTGGTAATATTTTATTAAATCATTTTTCCTGTTGTTTGATAATTGACTATTTTAGCATGACCGTATTTTCTCATCTCTGTATCATTCCTTGGGAACATGAGTTGCTGTGCCTTGTAGATAAACATTCTGAAATGGCATCATCATCCTCTAGTATTGGACAAGTATAGTGTTTCCATTTTCTTTTTTGCTATTATAAATAGTGTGAGCATCTTTTTGTACATTTAAAGAGTATTTCTTAAGATGGATTGTAAGAAATGGAACCAATTGGTAAAACCGAAGTATGTTTAATGATCTTGAAACACAGAGCCAAACTGTTTTACAAGAAACACGGTGTTGTCTTATTCTCCTAATAGAATCATTACAAAGCTCCTGCCACATGCACGATCACCAACCTTTAAACAGTGTGATAGCAAATAAGTATCCACATGCTTTAATGCCTAGTCTTTCTTATTTTCAAAAGAAAACGTTCCCTCATGTGTTTATTTGCCATATTATATTTATAGTTCCGCATTGAATAACATTTGTTCATGTTCATTGTCCATTTGTCCATGACTGTGTTAGTGCTCTCCGTATTGGCCTTCAAGGGCTCATTACTTGTACATGACATTATTTCTTGGTTGATAATCTATTTAAAATATATTCTTGCATTGAAATGTTAAATTGTCTTTCTTTTCTCTAAGAAAATCCACAACTCTCAAGTTATCACAGAGGTCAACGGCATATTTAGGGTTGATTTTAGAATGTGATTTATTTATTTCAATATGTTAAGAGGGTAAAAACATTTTTGTTACAGGAATAACTTATATCATTAATAAGTCAGGGCGTTTAGTGTGTCCCTTACAAGAATAATGTTTATTGTACCTGATGGTTAAGTTTTAGACCTCCTCTGGCTCCCATCCTGCTCCCTTCTTGGTTTCCTATGTCCTGTATATCTCTTTGTGCCTGTGTGCACCCATCCTCAGCTCACAATTAGTGAGAACAGGTGGTGTTTGTTTTCCATTTGTGACATACTTACTTAGGATCCTTCACTCTTCTCAGAATGGTCTCTAGTTCCATCCAAGTTGCTACAAAAAGAAAAAAAAAACATTCCTTTTTATAGGTGAATAGTACTCCATGGTACATATATGTGTGTGTATATGTGTGTATGTGCATGTGTGTGTACACGTATACACACATACATGCACCACATTTTCTTTACTCATGAATTTGCAGACACTAAGGCTGATTCCACATCTTTGCAAGTGTCATCTGTGCTATAATAAACATTTGAGTACAGGTATCTTTTTAACACAATAACTTCTTTTCCTTTGGGTAAATGCTCAGTAATGGGATTGCTAGGTTACATGGTAAGTCTCTATTTTTTCCTTTGAGAAAACTCCATACTGTTTTCCAAAGCAGTTATATGAATGTGCAGTCCCACCAACAATGTCTAAGTGTTCTTTCTGTTTGCATCCATGCCAGCATCTGTGGATATTTTTAACCTTTTAATGGCTATTCTGACAGGGATAAGGTGGTATCTCATTGTGGTTTTGATTTTCATTTCCTTTATGATTAGTGATATTGAGCAGTTTTCCACATATTTGGGGGGCATTTGTCTGTATTCTTTTGCAAAATTGTTCATGTCTTTTGCCCAAATTTAGTAAGCTGGTTTGTTTTATCTTCTGATTTGTTTAAGTGCTATACAGATTCTGGACATTAGTTTTTTGTTGGATATATAGCTTGAAAATATTTACTTTCCTTCTATAGATTGTATATTTACATTATCAATTATTTCTTTTGTTGTACAGAAAATTTTTATTTAATGAAGTCCCACTTATCTGTTTTTGCTCTAGCTATATTTGCCTTTGGAGTAGTCATATATTCTTTACTTAGGCCAGTGGTTCTCAACCTGTGAGTTGCGACCCACAGGAACTGTGGGCCACGGAATTAGGAAGGTTGAGAACCACTGACTTAGGCTGATATGCAGAAAAGTTTTTCATATGCTCTCTTCTAGAATTTTTATGGTTTCATGCCCTCCATTTAATTATTTTATCCATCTTGAATTTTTTATTATATAGCAAGATATACAGGTCCTGCTTCACTCTTCTTCATGTGATGATCTGATTTTTCCTATCACCATTTATTGCATAGGGCTTCCTTTCCCCAGTGCTTGTTGTTTTCTGCTTTGTCAAAGATCAGTTGATTGTAGCTGCATGACTTCATTTCTAGGTTCTCAATTCTGTTCCTTTGATATATGTTTCTTTTATATCAGTACCATCTGTTTTGGTTACTACAGACTTGTAGTATAATTTAAAATCAAGTAATGCAATGTCTCCAGATTTGTTCTTACTTAGGATTTCTTTGGCTATTTGGGCTCCTTTTTCATTCCAGATGAAGCTTGGAATTATTTCTTTCTAAATCTGTGGAATATTGTGTTGATATTTTTATAAGAATTGTGATAAAATTCATTTTGGGCAGTATGGATGTTTTAACGATGTGGATTCTACCAATCCATGAGCATGGGATATTTTCTTGTTTTGTGTCATCTTCGATTTCTTTCACCTGCATTTTCTTTCATCGGTGTTTTACAGTTCTCCTTAAATAATAACATATTATAACAGGATTATCCAAAAAGACAATTTCTCAGCCATCTCTACCAAGCAGCCAGCCCTCCCCATTGATTGGTGACTGTTCCTCACTTCCTGGGGAATCAGCTCTCTCAGAGCTCATCTGCCACACAGACCTCTGCCCATTGCACCCCCAGCTCAGGCGCTAAGAGGCCCCGCCTTTCTTATCCCCAATTTGACTTGATCATCCCTGATAATCAATTAGTTTTTGTTCTTTTCTTTTTCTGAAAAAGAAATGTTTAAATATACTGTACATCTGAGGTAAAAATATTATAGCCCTCCTGGATGTTTAATTTCTTAAACATTTCATTGGATAACTTTGAACATCTAGGCTTTATGATCTTTTAAAAGAAAAAATAATTCTAGACATGATATGTAAAGCACTAGTAATATCTAGGCAGATCAGGAAATACCTATGAGCTTCTCTCTCAGAAGGAAATACCTGGCCGGGTGCAGTGACTCATGCTTGTAATCCCGACACTCTGGCAGGCTGAGGTGGATAGATTGCTTAAGTTCAGGAGTTTGAGACCAGACTGCACAAGAATGAGTCCCCATCTCTATTAAAAAACATAAAATTATCCAGAAATGGTAGCACACACCTATAGTCTCACCTTATCAGGAGACTGAGGCAAGAGGATTGAGGTTGCTGTGAGCTAAGACACCACAGCACTCTATCCAGGGGTCAGACTGAGACTCTGTCTCAAAAAAAAAAAAAAAAGATTGAAATACTGGGGGAAAGTTGGTTTATGTAATTGGGGACATTAGGGGTATATTTTTATGGTACTTAAAATCAATGAGTTCCCTAAGTTGTTTGATAAGGATATAAATTACATAATCATAAATATGAAAAAGAGGTAGATTTGAGACTTTGTGAAGTCTGAACGAGCACAAGGGTCCTAGGAATCTTTAGGAAATTGACCAGAGGGAATTGGTTGAAGTCAGGGTGGCGGATCTCAGTCAAGAGTAGATGAGGGGCTTTTATTCCATCTGTTGTGTTTCAGCTATTGTTCTGACATTTAGTTATCAGATATTTCATCTGTTTGATAAATTCTATGTATCTACATATCTATCGTACTATTTTTGAATCTAATGAGTCTAGAATATTCTTATATTCTTCTAAGTATTAAGATAGTTCTATGTGGCCAAGCAGTAGCCACAACTGTAAGTTCAGAGACTCCCAGACATAGACATTTTGATCTATAAATAAGAACTTCACTTATTTTGTGAGGCTGCCGTGTGTCAAGATACAGAACTTAGACTCTAGATTCAGAAGATAAAGGTTATAAAGCTCAGTGTAGTCTCCTGTCACCTGCTTCACCAAGCAAGCAAGCTGTCTAGGCTTCAGGAACACTTCTGTACAAGGAGAGTGGTAATCATTGTACCTGTTCCATATTTTTTGAGAGGTGAGTAAACGAAGGAGTCAACTATACCTCTTACCCAACTCTTAGGCATGGGCAAACACTTGATATCTGTTGACATCAGCTGTTATATTATTGTCCCACTTTCTGGGGAATGTTAGATATGATCTTATTGAGACGTGGGAGAAGAAAGGTTACATGACCTCACAGGAACAGCACTTTATCATAACAGGAACAATGGACACAATCTCACAAATGTTTATGCTAGTCCAAACTCATCAACTGCACACTTAAGACCTGTGCATTTTATCTAAATTATATCTAAATAAAATGTGTAATTAAGAGAAAGAAAAAACAAACAATGAAACCTAAAAATGTTCCTTGAGAACCGAGATTCTTCAGAGCCCCTAAAGTTCAGAACACATTTCCTGGTACCTAGTAGATGATTAGTAAATATTTGTTAAACTGAGAATCAAATCCAAAGTGTTTGGATCTTAATAAATAATCAATTCTGTGGTCTCTGCCTGCTCTAATAAGTAGCTATGAGAGCTGTCATGACTGAGGATTGTTTTTGTATTTTATTTTAAAATGTGTTTATTTCTAAATTTTAGTTAACGAACGATATGTACATGGGTGCAGTGTGGCATTGTGATACATGGCTGTTATCAAAGTTGGCTTTTGTGGTTCTTATTTTCTTGTGATATGGAAGGGAGGGAAAAGATACCCTTGTCTAAGCTCCACACCAGTTCTAAGAATGAGGAATTCTCAGACTTTCTTTGCTCAGTCTACTAAAGCAGGGGTCCTCACACTTTTTAAACAGAGGGCCAGTTCACTATCCCTTAGACCGTTGGAGGGCCGGACTGCAGGCCCAGGACGAGTCGGCCATTAAGCAGGACAGGCAGCGGTGGAAAAACACCCAGTGGGGCCAGATAACTGTCCTAGGAGGGCTGCATGTGGCCCACAGGCCATAGTTTGAAGATGCCTGAATCAGAGGATAAAAAAGTTTTGCTGTTGGTGAGTACAAAGGACATCACCAAAACTGGCTGGGTGCAAACCAGAAGGAAGCCAGACGTGCAGAGCAGGGCTGCCATGGCCGGCCTTGAAGCTAATACACCTGTGCCTCCTCCTTCCCCAAGTTCCCCAGCATTCCAGCTGCAAGATAAACAAAGCATTTTTCCCAGTCAATGTTAACAGCCTTCGCTTTGCACATTTGCATACAGTTTAACTTTCATACAGCCATGGGAAGCTCATCAAATCTCAGCCTGTGCTGACCGTTAGGGGAAAAAAAAAAAGAAGGAATAATTTTGTATATTGCTGGGTTTGTCTACCTCCACCATGCGCCATAGGAACTACAGGAGCCTTTAAAACTAATTAACAGCCCCCTGTTGCGGACATGGTGCTTGGCAGTGATTCATTCTATGTGGGAGCAGAGATCGGTGCAGTAAGAACTTCTAAAGCTGCGAGCAGATCTGAGAGGATTTTTGAAGTGCTGTTATTTATGACACGTATCTCCCACTACCCACTTTTTAGTGGGAAGTAGAATGGAAATATCCAACACGTCCCTATCCTAATAGGACAGTAACAGCAGAAAATTCTTTGCTACAAAACTGCTCCTATGGTTACAGCCTCCCAAAACTTTAGGTTGGTTTTCCCACTCCCTATAAATGTTATTGTGTGTTTTAGAAAGTCAGGTAAAAACATTATTCTTGTTGCAGCCTGTGGTGCTTCTGGCGTGTTTTAAAACATGTGTGACTTTAGGACCTAGCGTAGGTATTGCTACTATAACGATCTGTAGCCCCAGCAATTTTCTTTTCTCTTGCTAACAGAATGATCTGACGCCATGAAATACTAGACTAACAGTATCTTTTCTCTCGGGTAATTTTCTAGCAGCAGAAGCAGAATGATTTGCAGTAGCTAATTTCCTCCCAGAAGTCCCTCAGATGCAGTTATTAAGAGCTTGGGGGAGGGCATGGTGGTTGCTATTCCCACAGATGCAACTCCTTCTCCAGTGCTCCCTTCTCAGTCAAGGGGGGGGTTCTTACTGACCTGAAATAGCCCTACAGAAACAGGATCAAGTCAGACAAATGGAATATAAATTCACAATAGAAGAAAACCACATAAAGTTTCCCGAGGATGGGCTGAAGATTCAGAGTGACTAAAGGAAACGGGGATCCTATCCGCATCTCCTGCCAGCTGGGATCCTATCCGCATCTTCTTTAAGCTGGGATCCTATCCACATCTCCTGCCAGCTGGAATCCTATTCACATCTCCTGCCAGCTGGGATCCTATCCACATCTCCTGCCAGCTGGGATCCTATCCGCATCTTCTATAAGCTGGGATCCTATCCACATCTCCTGCCAGCTGGGACCTATCCGCATCTCCTGGCAGCTGGGATCCTATCCGCATCTCCTGCCAGCTGGGATCCTATCTGCATCTCCTGCCAGCTGGGATCCTATCCGCATCTTCTTTAAGTTGGGATCCTATCCACATCTCCTGCCAGCTGGGACCTATCCGCATCTCCTGCCAGCTGGGATCCTATCCGCATCTCCTGCCAGCTGGGATCCTATCTGCATCTTCTATAAGCTGGGATCCTATCCACATCTCCTGCCAGCTGGGACCTATCCGCATCTCCTGCCAGCTGAGATCCTATCTGCATCTTATATAAGCTGGGATCCTATCCGCATCTTCTATAAGCTGGGATCCTATCCGCATCTCCTGCCAGCTAGAATTTACCACACATTTTCAATACCAGGCTTTTTCATCAATAAAATGAGAATTAAAATGTGATAATCTTCCTGAGTCCGAACACAGTGAACATCCTACTAAAAGGTGGAAAGGGTTGAAAATAGACTTACAAATGAAGGAAACTTTGTAGACTTTCAGAATTCTGCAATTACAGAATTATTACAGAATTATAGCACCTGGACCTGTTATCAGCCACTCCTACCTTTCCAGTGCCAGTGACCCTCTGAGGCACCTAAGTAAAATCTCAGTGCTTCTGTGGCAAGCACATATTTGATGTACCCTTGACCTTGGGAGCTTGGTATTCCACGGTGGGCCTGGCTTTGGAATGCCCCCTGATTACCACTAGCATATAACGCGCTACTTTTGTGGAAAAGATATTCCAAGTGTCACTCACTACAGTATAGCTCAGCTTATATAACTAGCCATAAATTCCAACCAAGGCCTTTTTCTGGGTGGCGTGGAGGAGCATCTACAATGAAATAAATGCTTTTAATAATAGTGCTGCAAATGCAGTGATCAGTTCATCTCTGAGGATTTTATGAAGAGCTTTGTTTTTTATTTGCTTAGGTAGGTTTTACAGTGAAAACTAAACTTATTAATTGATTGTATTGCTTATTTCACCAAATTCTTATCTTGCAATGCTTTGCGCATTATTCCATAGCTCCAAAGTCAGAAATCACCCTTGATTTAGATGTATGGAAAGAGTTTGCATATTTTGCAAACATAGATTTTCTGCTAGTTCTAACAAACTGCACGTATTTTGTATGCAAATGAATGATATATCCATTTTGGAATACTTTTATCTAAATTCCTAATGATGTATGGGCATTGCAGTTTGGCTGCCAGTGTGGCATTTCATGTGGCCCTTGCTAAAACCCTAAGTCTTCAGCTGAGTGAAGCGGTACTATAGAAGATTTTGATCGGTGTCTTTGGGTTCGGGTATTATCTCTATGTGGGGGGTGTCTATTTCGTTTTTGTTTGCTTTTATTATTTCGTTCAACTATCGGGCTGGTTATTGCATTCCTGTATCATTTTGAAATTTATAGTCTATTTAATAGCATTTTTATTTTTTATGATTATGTCAGTCTTTCCCATAAGAGGGTCTTAGGGAATATGTTTTGAGATTCTTTCAATAGCAACCTCATCTAGAAACTACCTAACTGAATTATGAGTTTTATTTTTTTACCAGAGGGAGCTATGAAACAGAAATGATTTTAGATGTAGATTATAATAATAATTTGGAGGCATCTTTATGATCTGTGAGTTTCATATCACTCGCATGCCTAGCGCTCTCTTTGATTATTGCTGTTCTAATAGAGCTCTGCAGAATTTCTATACGTCTCCAATAACAACCTATCAGGGGTAGGTGCGAGGGAGCGAGGATACACTTAAGACTGAGTTTTTTGCCAAAATGTCAAAAACAGTCTGTTCAAACTATCCCAAAGGATAGCACAAACTGGTGTTCTTCTTCAGTGAGTAAGTGTTTGCAGGAGCTCCATCTATCATTAATAGAAGAAGAAAAAAGGTAATTTATTGGAAGCAAATAGCTATATTTTAGGGAATCCAAAGTCAGAGTTTCTTTATACTGGACTAGATCAAAAACTAGAAAGTTCCAGGGTGGGACAAGGCATCTCCTCTGACATGAACGCATGACACAGATCCAGCACAGATGTACAGGCATATAATAGTGGAATGGGAGGCCGGTCAGAATTAGAGACACAGTGCAGAGAATGTACCAAGATCCATGTCCCCTTCCAAGTACTTCACATTTGCTGACACTTTCAGATGGAGCCATGAAAGAAGGAACTTAGCAGGGAGATATTAAGCCACTTCCTTGAGATCCCATAAACTGGCAACTAATACAAAGCAGAGTCCGACTGGGTCCCAGCAGCCTGGCCTCCGACATGAGTCCGTTTCTCTTCTTTCTCCACCAGCCTGCCATTTCCTCCTCTGTGTTTCCACAGTTACTGGGCTGCCCCGCCCAAGACTGCACCTGTTCCTTTAGTCGTCCGACAGAGACGGACTGGATTCTAAGTGTTCCAGTACCACCTTCCTGGGAGACACAATCTGTTTGGCCAAGCTGGGTCAATAGTTTGCTCTGCCATGTCCAAGGTGATGGGACCACCCAGTCCTGCCCTGACTGCTCAGGGAGATTCCCACAGAGCAGACGCAGCCAAATCAGTCTCCAATCGAAGCTGTCTGCTATAATTTATAGCATGTAACATGAGTACTCATATCTGAGGAGTTCGTTCACATGACCCCCAATATATCCCCTTATATCTTCAATCATCACTTTTAAATCAATCTAATTTATATTTCTTGAAGCACAATTTATGACAAGATGTATTGCGATGTACACACTTCTAGAGTTTATTTTATTTCTTTTTGGCATTCATTATCCTCCAAATTCAATTTTGACACCAAATGAACACACTAAGGTTTTAGTAGTCTAAAATTCCTCTAAAAGATAATAGTTAAAATAAATTGCCTTATTTAATTCTTACAACCAATCTATTGCACAGGATTGATACTATTCCCATTTTAACATGAGGAAACCAAAACAGAAAGATTTAGAATGAATACCCGGTTCACATAGTTAAGAAGTGGCAGAATCCAGATCCAAACCCAGGCTGAGTGCAGGACCCGACCTTTAAATATTTACACTACCCCAACTGGAAACTGTCACATTTAAGCAGGGATTTGTGGACCACCCTCCTCTGAACGTATTCTTGCAATCTCAGGCATGCCAGGGCTCACAAATCAAAGTCTCTCCATTTGTAATTGGATCTGGTAACTCTCAGAAGAAAGGTTCTCCATGAAGTCCCCAAGACTTCAGAGACGCCTGGTTGTGATGTCTCATCTCTGGGTAGCTCTGAAGAGAGTGTATCTTTGTGGCTGAGATGGTGAATCCAGGCCACCCAGACTGGGATTTTAAGTATGCTTTATCAAAGTTGCATAAATTTGGGCAATGAATAAAACTCCTCTGAACATTATTTTTATAACTTCAGTGACAAAATGTACTCCTTGTTTTGTATGAGAATTAAATGAAAAGTGTTACTGTTTGGTGAATTTGGCTGCTGATCTGAGAAGATGCTCCGTGCAGTGTTTGTGTTCTCCCCTGTTCTCCTCCTGCCAGTATTAAATGCCATTTACAAAATGCCCAAGAAAGCATCCTCTAGGAAATAGCTTTCAAGAATTCAACAGAATATAAAAATGTGAGATATCATTTCTGGCCTTTTTGAGAGAATCATAAAATAAATTCAGCCATCAGTGATTTTCCCTAGATGGAGTATTTAGGAAATGTGCTACTTAATATTGCAAAATCATATTTTATAGTTAACAGAATCTATGAAATTTTTAATCTGCAACAATAATACCAAATACCTAATTTCTATTATCTATTAGTTTTTGTGGAATAATTTTATATATACTTTTCTGTTTTTTCTTACGTAAGTGACTGAAGTATTTGTTATAATCCTTATTTTATTGATGGAAGAATTGGTTTCCAGGGAGATTAATGGCTTCCTCCTTCATTGTTCTACCTGTGGGCACTTCTGCCTCGCAGCACAGGGTTGAACATCGTGGAGCTTAGAATCAAAATGTAGACTAGCTTTCACTTGAGTTTGCCGAGTGGCAAAAATAAAAATAATAATTCACAGAGATGTAAGCAGGCTGGGAATTCTGGATTTCACACACACACACACACACACACAACATAGATTTAGCCAACTGCCAGCATTGATTGCCTCATTTGAAAGTATCACCCTCAACAAATCTGTAGTTCCCTTCGTTTCCCCCTATCCTTGTCATTGCTTCTGGAGCTTCAGAATAAGTCTGGAGTGCAAAGAAGAACAAACATTTCTGCCACCAGCTGCCCTTTATAGACAAAGCAGAAGCTTCCTATAACCCACCACGGACTTTCCTTCTCAATACAGTGTGAATTGTTTGTTATATGTCCACCCTTGCTGCAAGGGACTCTGAGAAAGACAGTGTAGAGACACAGAGCCTGGGGCTGCAAATGTTGCCTCAAATAAAACTGGGTCAATCTTGGCATAAGAATCAAAGGGTGGGGGAGATGTATGTAGATCTGAGCAGGGCCAGAAAGAGTGTCTATGTCTTATAACGTTTAGAGATATTTTATTCAATATGTATTTGGCATGTGATAAATTATTTTAAGCATATTAATTAATAATAATATTATTAATATTAGAGTAGTTAATATGATAGCCTTGCTTTCTTTTACTGTGAAAAACAAACACCTTTAAAAAAATGATAGTTAACAATAACTATTAAAGTTGAAAAGCTACCTTATATTATTACCATATTCAATTCTCACTATTTCTTAACTCATTTTAGCCTCATAATATTCTTCTAGTAAAGATGAAGGGTATCATTATTATATTTGACAGCAGGAAAACCTATCCCCATAAAAGTGAAGAGAATGGTTTAAATTAATGGTAGGAGAGTGTATTTTTATGTTGAGTCTTATAGTATGATTTGAATTACATGTAATGCTATCTAAGCGCTCCCTCCAGATGGATGGCGGCAACGTTACGAACAATAACTAATGGGAATTTTTATTGATGACGCCTTGAAAAATTAACACTTGATAATATTCTATTAAACTTTGGAGGCTTGGCGCCTGTGGCTCAATCGGCTAAGGCGCCAGCCACATACACCTAAGGTGGCAGGTTCGAATCCCCAGCCCGGGCCCACCAAACAACAATGATGGCTGCAACCAAAAAATGGCCGGGCATTGTGGCGGGCACCTGT
>CAUYQV010147403.1:0-20324 GCA_963574575.1 Galagoides demidoff
GTGCACATATGGAAGTAAACTCAATGAAAATTGAGCTGGGAGGGGGAGCAAGAGGGGGGTAGATTCACATCTATTGGGTACAGTGCTCACTCTCTACAGAAGGGCACTCCTGTAACTTTGATTTACTCTGTACAAAAACAAAGCAAACAAAATATATGCATCCCCTCATATTCTGAATTTTTAAAACAATATTGTAAAAAAAAACAAACCACAAAATAAAAGCTAAAAAAAAAAAAAAAGAATAACACTTGATTCCTGGTGGAGGCCACTGTCTGCACAGAGTAGGTGCGCCATGTCTGCTGTGGCTTTTTTCTGAGCATTCCTGTTTCCTCCCACATCCCGCAGATGTGTGCATCCCAGTGGGAGTGAGTGCAGGTGTGGCTGTGGGAGTGAGTGCAGGTGTGGCTGTGTGTGAGTGAGTCCAGGTGTGGCTGTGTGAGTGAGTGCAGGTGTGACTGTGTGTGAGTGAGTCCAGGTGTGGCTGTGTGAGTGAGTGCAGGTGTGACTGTATGTGAGTGCAGGTGTGGCTGGTTGTGAGTACAGGTGTGGCCATGTGTGAGTGAGTGCAGGTGTGGCCGTGTGTGAGTGAGTGCAGGTGTGACTGTGTGTGAGTGAGTCCAGATGTGGCTGTGTGAGTGAGTGCAGGTGTGACTGTATGTGAGTGCAGGTGTGGCTGGTTGTGAGTACAGGTGTGGCCATGTGTGAGTGAGTGCAGGTGTGGCTGTGTGTGAGTGAGTGCAGTGTGGCTGTGTGAGTGAGTGCAATGTGGCCGTGTGTGAGTGAGTGCAGGTGTGGCCGTGTGTGAGTGAGTGCAGGTGTGGCTGGTTGTGAGTGCAGGTGTGGCCGTGTGTGAGTGAGTGCAGGTGTGGCTGTGTGAGTGAGTGCAGTGTGGCTGTGTGTGAATGAGTACAGGTGTGGCTGTGTGTGAGTGAGTGCAGTGTGGCTGTGTGTGAGTGAGTACAGGTGTGGCTGTGTGTGAGTGAGTACAGGTGTGGCTGTGTGTGAGTGAGTGCAGTGTGGCTGTGTGTGAATGAGTACAGGTGTGGCTGTGTGTGAGTGAGTGCAGTGTGGCTGTGTGTGAATGAGTACAGGTGTGGCCGTGTGTGAGTGAGTGCAGGTGTGGCTGTGTGTGAGTGAGTGCAGGTGTGGCTGTGTGAGTGAGTGCAGGTGTGGCTGTGTGTGAGTGAGTGCAGGTGTGGCCGTGTGTGAGTGAGTGCAGGTATGTGCATCCCAGTGTGAGTGCAGGAGTGGCTGTGTGAGTGAGTGCAATGTGGCCGTGTGTGAGTGAGTATAGGTGTGACTATATGTGAGTGAGTGCAGGTGTGGCCGTGTGTGAGTGAGTGTAGGTGTGACTGTGTGTGAGTGAGTACAGGTGTGGCCGTGTGTGAGTGAGTGTAGGTGTGACTGCGTGTGAGTGCAGGTGTGTGCATCCCAGTGTGAGTGAGTGCAGGTGTAGCCATGTGTGAGTGAGTGTAGGTGTGGCCATGTGTGAGTGCAGGTGTGACAGTGTGTGAATGAGTGCAGGTGTAGCTGTGTGTGAGTGACTGCAGGCATGACTGTGTGTGAGTGCAGCTGTGGTCATGTGTGAGTGCAGGTATGTGCATCCCAGTGTGAGTGAGTGCAGATGTAGCCATGTGTGAGTGAGGGCAGGTGTGGCCGTGTGTGAGTGCAGGTGTGATTGTGTGTGAGTGAATCCAGGTGTGACTATGTGTGAGGGCAGATGTGACTGTGTGTGAGTGCAGGTGTGGCCATGTGTGAGTACAGGTGTGGCTGTGTTTGAGTGAGTGCAGGTGTGACTGTGTGTGAGTGCAGGTATGGCCATGTGTGAGTGCAGGTGTGGCTAGTTGTGAGTGCAGGTGTGACCGTGTGTGTGTGAGTGCAGGTGTGGCCATGTGTGAGTGCAGGTGTGGCTAGTTGTGAGTGCAGGTGTGACCGTGTGTGTGTGAGTGCAGGTGTGGCTGTGTGAGTGAGTGCAGGTGTGATTGTATGTGAGTGCAGGTGTCCTAGTGTGAGTGAGCGCAGGTGTGATTGTATGTGAGTGCAGGTGGCCATGTGTGAGTGAGTGCAGGTGTGGCTGGTTGTGAGTGTGCCCTCTGATGGGTGGTGCGGCATGGGCCTTGCCTGCTCCCTGACCTGTGAAAAGCAGCTGTGGCCACCTGGGGCTCGGAACCAGAATTCGTGCACTGGATAATGGATGAGAGAATACAGATGTGTAAAGTAGACGGTGACTGTGTAATCGCAGGCGCTAACCAGCGCGGCACCGGCGCCCAGCCTGCCGCATCCTCTGGCTCGGAGCCATGCGCTGCATGGAGATGCGCCTTCCCACTTCCATTCGCAAACACGGATCACAAGGATCCTTGATGTACCCGCCAGCACTGCAGCTGTTCACTCGCTCCTTCACGGAAAACGGGGCAAGTAATCAGCTCACTGTGCGTATTAATCTTCCTTCAATGTGTGTTCAGCTCACACTTACTTCATGTTGAACAGGAGACGTGCTTTGCATCTTTGTTCAGAAGTTTGGCAACGATTCTGTGACCGTAAGTATGCGGTGAGGACTTAATCGCACTTGTACCATCAGCCAGTGGTAAAGTTGGTTTCATTACTATTTCTCTCAAGGTCTGAGTTTCCAAGCACCTACTGAGGGCATGGAGGGCTTGTACAGCACACTGTGAATAAAACTGGCCAGAAGGAGGGATTAACAGGAATACTAGCAGCTTAGTGCTGAACAGAGTCCTGACGACCCGCCATTAAAGTCCCTTCACCACACTTTGTTAAACAAGTGCTCGTTAGTTCTGCAGATGCCTGGCAGGGAAGGCCCACCCGACGTGCACGCAGTTACACAGAGCACGTTCACTGGCTCTGCTGCCCGGCAGAGGGGCCGCGCTCCATAAACCTGAGCTGCGCTCCACATGGGTGGTGTGCTCCGCAGGGGTGGTGTGCGCAGGGGGTGCTGTGCTCCGCTGAGGGGACCATGCTCCTCAGGGGTGGTGTGCGCAGGGGGTGCTGTGCTCCGCTGAGGGGACCATGCTCCGCAGGGGCTGTCGTGCTCTGCAGAAGTGGTGTGCTCCGCAGGGTGTTGTGCTCCACAGAGGGGGGCCACACTCTGCCCGGGCTGTCCTGCTCCGCAGAGGGGTCCATGCTCCACAGGGGTGGTGTGTGCAGGGGGTGCTGTGCTCCGCAGAGGGGGGCTATGCTCCACAGGGGTGATGTTCTCCATGCTTCGCAGAGGGGGCTGTGCTCCTCAGGGGGGTTTGCACTCCACGCTCTGAGGGAGGTGTCATGCTCCTCAGGAGGTGTCGTGCTCCATGCTCCATAGAGAGGGCTGCTCTCAGAGAGCTGGCTGCACTCCTCAGGGAGTGCCGCACAGAGGGGGCTGTGCTCCGCAGGGGGATTTGAGCTCCACAGAGAGGGCTGCTCTCCACAGGGGGTGCCGTGCTGGGGGGGGGGGGCGCACACACAGCAGGGGAGCACCACACACCACAGCGTACTGTCCGAGGAGGTGTTGTGGACTGTAGGCCTTTGGTGGATGATTTGGGGGGAGTCTGGGAAGTCAGGCTTTGTTCTGGTTTGGGTGCTGCCAGAAAGGACAAGCAGTCCAGTAGTTCCCATCTTGAAGATTTTTTTGAAACAGGAGGAAGGAGCAGGGGGCTCAGCTGTCACTGGTAAAGAAGCAACAGCGTTGTGTTCGCTGGAGAGGAGAGCTTTGGGTACTTCTGTGACCCTGGGGCACCCTCGTCCCCATGCTCACTCGCTGGGAAGTGGCTTCCTTTTTCCAAGTTCCACTGGGTCCTGAGGTGGCCCTGTCTGGCTCTTCCTGGTTCTCTGTGAGTGTAGTTTACACTGGGTGTGGAATACCATGGCCTTCCCTTCCACTGCTGGGACGGTTTGTTTCATTTTACTTTATTCTTTCTTTCTCAGATCATTTATTTCTACATTCTACAGATACATGTGAGTTTGAGGATTTGCCTGGCGCTGTGTGAGGTGCAGGGGGTAGACTGAAAACCAGGCAGGCAGGTGTAATCGGGTGGGGACCAAAGGATGGAGGGTGCCCCTGTGCAGTCAACGTCCCCGGGTTTACCTTCCGACTTGGGCACTTGCTGTCTCCCTGCGGGAGCTATTAAACATCTAGCTTACCCCATCTGGAAATGGGAATAATGGCAGTGGCTCCCTCAGGAAATCCTTACTGACAATTAATAATTAATTGTTAGTTACCATCATCCTCATCATCGCTAGGAGGGACGGCCATTAAGTAAGACATCATAAAGCCATTACCGGCTGCGAAAGAGAAACCCGGGGTGCGGCGGCAGCAGAGGGACCCAGCCCGCTCTGTGGGAGTCAAGGAGGTGTCCTGGAAGGAATGATGACAGGAGTTTCCCATCAGGGATTTGAGAAAGATTCTAAGGCGGAAGGAAATAGTCACACTTGAAGCCCCAGAAGCGATTAGTTTGGAAGGAGATCACGGGGAAATCAGAGGTTTAGAGGGAACCACGTGAGGCAGGAGTCTCAGGCCGCATTAGAGACTTTGGACTGTCCTCAGATGAGCACAGTACACAGGGGACCGTGTCCTGCCTCGCCCCACAGCCTTAACGGGAGCTGCTGTGCGAAGGCCACACTCGGGGACTGAAATTTCTATATTCTCCTCGGTGTCTCCCAGACATGTTCCAGAGGAAGATTAAAGTGTTCGTAAGGTCCTAATTTGTGCCGAGAGCTGGCGGGGAAAATATATTTATTCAAAAAGAGGAGGAAAGAGAGGGGCGTCCTGGGCAAGTTAGCTGTCTGGAGTTTCAAACCGTAGAACACACGCAGTGTTCTCTCTGTCTCTTTATCCAGGCAGGTTTCACATTGCATTTTAAATTGGGATTTAAGTATCTAGTCTTTCAGATTTTTTTTCCTAAAGAAGGAAGTTGTTTTTTTTTTTTTTTAAATGACTTCAATTTACTATGCTTCCAAGTAATTTAATTGGTATGAGTTGTCAGAATACAGATGAATAGTCTGAAATGTAGATAGGACTTTTTTCAAATTACGTATTTACATCTATGAAAATTAAGTCAAGAAAAATTTAAAAATCATAAATATTAAGCGTTCCTAATAAATTTCCCTTTTTACTCCTTAAAGTTAATATAATTACATCCCCTACATTCTAGGGTTATATGAGAGTTACACGGGATAACATACTCCAGGGATATTCAGTAAATGTACGTTACCTGCCCTTCTGCCAAAAGAAGGGCTGTCGTCAGGAGAGGCCGCAGCTGCCCAGGTGGGATGGCCGGCTGACCCTTCATATTCCTCAGGTGGATTTGGAATGTGTCCCCGTTAGGTACTAATGCAGGTGGTCTCTGAGGCGACCACAGGTCAGAGAGGGACCACTGACTACAGGGTGGCTCTGGAGTCCATTTCTCAGGAAAAACGCATTCCCCGTGAAGATCTTTACAGCCACGAGTCCCTGATAACTTGCCAGACTTTATCTAGGTGGAACTGGGTTTAAAAAAAAACTAACAAAATAAACTGCCCTCGGGTACCATCCAGGTGATTTGTTTGAACGGAAATGTGAAATTATTTGAAGGCATAAGTGATCTAAATCAAACGAATTAAACGTCCAGCGTGGAGATGAGTCAGCGCTCCCCTGACATCATCCAGCGTCACTGTCTTCCTGTAATCATCCCACTTTTTCTCTAACCATCTGTGCACTTCTCTGTCTATGAGATTGTCCTAACTGGGCAGAAACCACGCAAACTCTCTCAAGTTGTGAAGCCAGTGTAATATTATGCGGATGACTGAAATTAAAGTTGATAATTTTGCCTTTGATGGGATGTGTCTGAATTTTTGAATAAACTCTTAATTTTGCAATACTGTATTTTATAAACAGTTGATGTAAAACATTAGAGGGCCCCATTTATATCAATTGTCCTGAGAAACTGATACTGTAAGAAATTTCCCAGCTGTGTCATGGATTACACAATAGAAATATTTACAAACAAAGGATAGTTGAACTACACAATGTTTTGTTTTATCCATGTAAGAGGTGCATGGGGTAAATGAATTTTCTTCCCAGACCGTGGTTTGCATAGGGGCTAACACTGTTTTCAAACAATCACACACACTAGCACGCTATTCATGCCTGGGCTTTCTCCCCTGAAGACAAAATACTAAGAGTGACCACGAGAGCCCACAGGAGGCCGAGAATTCCAGGAAAGTCTTATTTCCTTCCCAGGCCCAACCTGTCATAGATTTAGGGCTAGAAACCCTTATCTTTAGAACCACCTACAACTGGGAAATAGTAGTTAAACACAGTAGTCTCTGAGACTGGATATTACATAGTAAATACAAGATGAGCAGCAAACAATACCCAGTAACAAAAACGAATGACTGCTGTTGCTATACATTCCTTGTAATTAAATTTTTTCTTATCCTTAACCCTTGTACATATTGGTCCTGGCTGCACATTGTTACTGAGTTTAGATATTTTTTAAAATCTCCATGCCCAAGCCCTACTCCAGGCAAACCAATCAGAATCTGTTGGGATGAAACTTGGTGTTAGGGGCTACTCAGGATGTGTAGATGCAGACAGGGTGTGAACTAGTGGAATCACTCAGTGAACCAGAGAAGGCGGGAATCCTTGGATCCCATCCCCAGAGGTTCAGACTTAGAGGTCGGGAGTGTGGCCTGAATGTGAGGAGGCTCCAGAGCTTCCCAGATGATTCTGATGTGCAGCGAGGCAAGGTGGCTGCCTTATAGGTTTCCTACACCTTCCGCTTAGACTCCGTGGCCTCTACGAAGAAGGAGCCTTCAGAAGTGGTGGCTCCGACATTGGGTGTCCTGGAACCAGAGAGCTATTTATAGCTGTAACGATCCCTTGCATTCATAGAGCATTCAGTATGTTTTCTAAAGCATCAGATCATATTAAACAATCGGTATGGAAATATTTTGAAAATAATTAAAATAAGACAAAACTGATACCTGTCTAGTGCTGCTTGTAACCTTCTGTTCTGTACCCACTGGGTGATTATAACTCATACCTAACTCCTCTCATAAACTACAAATTCCTTAGGGTTAATTTCCATATCATACTTAGTTTTGTATTCCATACAAGTGTCCAATAGATGTTTTAACATGTAGCTGTTCAATTTCCTTTGAATAAATTATCAAATAATTGGATTTGCTTCAGAGATGCCCTCGAAGCACCTCCAATTCTGCCTCTTCCCAAGGCCATCCAGAGACCGTGAACTTTGTGCTCCCAGCCCCTGTTTCTAGGGAGCTCTCATGGCAGGAAGTGAATGAAATACTGAGATCTCCACTCACAGGACGACTCCAGGCCGTACATCAGCACTGACATGCCGCAGCAGAGCTCCGAAGGCCAGAGACATCTCCCTTTCCTTGGCAAACAGGTAATCACGAATCAGCCTGTCTGGGAATGCTGCAGTACTTCTACCACTTAAAATGAACAACTTCCTGTTGCTTTAAGCTTCCTCACACAAGGGACTTGAAAGCCACAACCAAAGGAATGCGTTAGCAATGCTTAGAAGAGAAACCTGAAATCCTAGCAGAGAAGCAAATGCCTCAGGTTGCCCTGTAATCTGTGTTTGATTTCTCCATGGGAAGGACTGTACCTGAGTTTTCTATTACGTACTGGTGATTTACACCTGCAATATTTAAAATGAATCTATCTGCTAAGGAGACAGACTGGAGACCAATTAAAATAAAATTATATGTGTGCACATGCAATGATCTCCCAGCTAGAACTCCAAGAGTAAGGACAGCTTTCCCTTAGTTATGTAGAATGGAAGAAGTTTGACCCTCAAATGGTTGCTGCCAGTCAGACTCTTGCCCTCCCCTAGTCTGTTCTAGTGTCAAGCTTACTTACCATCCGTTTAAGCAAAGACCAAATGAGTCCTGTGCACCCTTTGCAGGACACATAGGGCCTCAACAGAGAGCTTGGTGGGACTATCACAAGATTTGAGAAGTGAAGTGGCCCTTCTCATGTCAGAACTCCCCTTGGGAAGGTGTGGGAGAAACACCGGCACCTCCCGGATTTCTCTGGGGGACTCAGAGTCACATCCTTATCCACTGGCTGCTGTGTGTGTGGTACATCAGATAAGGTTTGGGCAAACATAAATTTGCTCATAGCTACTAAAATTGTACTTTGGGTTTTAGAATTGTGTCTGGTTGGGATTTGTGACACACGTCTTCTAGTTCTCCTGCTGCCTCATGGGGAATGGCAGCGACTCTGCTCAAACACTCAGATTTACATGGATAAAAAAATGTTAGTGCTACTTTTAAGCTCAGCTTCCATCAAAAGTTACTTATAATAATAACCATAATTATTTTTTGAAAAAAACTAAGCGGGGCAGTGCATCTAACCAAGTTACTAAGTTCAGAATTAGTGTTTTGTTTGTTAGTTTTTCTTGTTGTGTTTCTACAAATGGTAATCTTAAGTTTAGGTTTTTCAAAAACAATAGATACCATCCAATCCTTTCTTATCCTTTTGAAATGAGGCAATAAAAAGAGCTAATTACAAGGGTCAGGTGCAGATTCAAACAGCTGAGCCCTATTAGGTATCACTTTCCTTTTCTAAGGAAGAACAGGACAGTGATCCCATAACTACTTTTAAAGACTGGAACTGAAGAGAGGGTACAATCATCTTGGCACGAAGATTGTATGGAGGAGAATGTCCTGACTGCCAAGGAATTAAGTAAGATGAGAAAAATCAACTGATACTGGATATAAAGGCAAAGGATGTTTTATTGAAAACACAATATTTCAGTGTTGTAAATATTAATATTTGAAGAAAGAAATTCAGTCACATCAGCTTTATATTACTGAGAAGTTTATTAAACAAAATTCCCTGTTAATTGGCACTTTGGCACTTCTGAACATTTCCAGTACAAGGATGAATATTATTCATTATTATGACTGGTATTGAACATTATGATGAATTATTTAAGGGCTAAGAATATTTGTATACTCCAATACTACCTGAAAATAAACAATACATATGTAATTCATGTTTTTCATGCTTAATTAACCATGATATTATTCCCTAGGAATGTCAGATATCAGATTTCTTATAAATTACATCTGTTTGGAGAATTCTTCTTATTTTAGTAGAAAAAGACTTGCCATAAAAACCAATTAGAAAAGTTACATTGAGGGGTGGCACCTGTGGCTCAGCGAGTAGGATGCCGGCCCCATATACCAAGGGTGGCGGGTTTGAACCCAGCCCCAGCCAAACTGCAACAACAACAAAAATAGCCAGGTGTTGTGGTGAGCACCTATACTCCAGCTACTCAGGAGTCTGAGGCAAGAGATTGCCTAAGCCCAAGAGCTAGAGGTTGCTGTGAACTGTGATGCCACGAGGCACTTTACTGAGGGTGACAAACTGAGACTCCGTCTCTAAAAAAAAACTACCTTGAGAAATTATTAATAAGCGTAATCAGTCTTAGACTCTAAGTGGCAACGGCCTTGAGTTCATTAGATTAACTTGTCCATCAATATCCATGTATTAAACGGTTTCTCACTAAGATTTATTCTTTTGCCTTGTCTGGGACTTTTGGATTTGAGGAATAACATTTTAGGCTCCAGTTATTAAGCTGAAGCAGATGTGCAATGTTGGAAGTGATTATACCTTGTTAAGACCTCAGTCACAAAAGGCACTAAAACGGCATTTTTGAACGTACAATCCAGGACCCTTGTCCTTGAAATTTCTTGCTGACGGTATTCTGTGGTTTTCTTTCATATTTGTCACAATTCATTTAGTCTTTATGATTTAATTATTACTTTAAAACATCTTATGTTCACTACACTCTAAGTTCCATTTCACAGGGTCTTTGTTTATTTTTATTCCCTGGCAATCAGCACAATGCAGTGTGGATTCTTGGTCAAAACCCGAGTTCACCAAACGAATGAACTGTCCAGAGCTGACCTCTGTTGAGAGTGTTACTGTAGCTACTTTATACTTCTGTGAGTGCTTTTGAAGTTCCCAGAAAGCTTAATGCTTCTTAACGTTTTTCTCTTTTTATTGTTAATAGTATCTCTCATACATTGTCTGATAGTTGATTTAAACCTTTAAAGCCTGAGAAAATTAATATTGTTTGTTTATAGATGAGGCTCACAACTAATGGTGGGAAGCATGAACTGAGCCAAGTTCTGTGGACTCCACAGCCCACACCTTAACTTCCACACGGTGCTGCTTGTGCAGCCTTAGAGACCCACAGGTGGGCATTTCTTTCCTGAAATTTGGAACTTCTATCTGTGCTGGTGATTTTCGGGGGATGCCCTGAATTGACATTCGTTGAAGTGTAGATTTTCTTGTTTATAGGTCTTTACAAAATCGTGTGGAAGTGAGCTAAGTCATCCTCTGCCTTGATGGACACCCATCGACACATGGGCTTTTGTTTGTAGTTCTGGGTTTAGGGTCTTCAAAGACAAATTATTACCTTAGCTGATTTTCTCAATACAGTGAGTCAAAAGTTTTTAATGAGCTCGGTGATAACTTTACTATACATATTAAGGTTCGCCTAATATGCAAGATTTTTTATTTGGCAGCTACCTGGCTTGCTAAAAGCTAGACTTAAACATGCCTTGGCATGCTCCCCTGAGCTTGCTCTCTCGGGAGTGGAAAGCCTCCTTATGGCGTTTGGGTTGATAAAACAGGCACCTGAGTCAATGAAAATGCCAGACCAGCCGGGAATGTGTGACATTATTTGCTTTGGTGCAAAGTTCATTTGATCAGCACCACATTCCAGATATTGGCCTGGGTCCTCCGAAATTGCACCTCATCTATTTGAAAGTCAAGCTCAGATGACGTTTTAAAATCTTGATCAACAGGAAATTAATTGACTACTGAAGTAAGTAAGTGAAAGGCAAAAATTCTTTTTATGAGAAAGTCCCCTGGGACTTTGAAGGCATGCATAAGTGATGTGTGAGTCACGGCGCTAATGACTTTATTATGTATCACTCCGACTTTAATGTAATCACAGTTCATTTTCAATGTTGGGCAATTGTACTTATTTTTTTTTTTTTTGAGACAGAGCCTCAAGCTGTCTCCCTGGGTAGAATGCCGTGGCATCACAGCTCCTGGGCTCCAGCGAGTCTCCTGCCTCAGCCTCCCAAGTAGCTGGGACCACAGGCGCCCGCCACAATGTCCAGCTATTTTTCGGTTGCAGCCATCATTGTTATTTGGCGGGCCCGGGCTGGATTCAAACCCGCCACCTTAGGTGTATATGGCTGGCACCTTAGCCACTTGAGCCACAGGCGCCGAGCCAATTGTACTTATTTTAAAACTATTGTAGAATTATAATACTCTATATACTTTTATGTTTATTTTAAACTAGACTCGAATTATCATTACTCTTGCTTAGATTAGAATAATGTGCCCAAATTGGAAGTTGGAAGTTTTATGTGGAACAGAATTATCTCTTTCACTATATGATCTGCAAGAAAGACTATGGATAGCATTTGAGAAGTTTAGAATAAGTGACATATTCCCAACACTTTTCACTTCCATCAAAAATGACAATTAGCCCATTTGGTAGGCCACTAAGGTTGTTAAAAGTAAGAAGAACATGAGATGAGTGGTCATTTTGATTCTTTTTTTTTTTTTTTTTTTGAGACAGAGTCTCACTGTGTTGCCATGGGTAGAGTGCCCACCATGGCACTAACCCATGGTTCACAGCAACCTCAAAATCTTGGACTTGAGCAATCCTCTTGCCTCAGCCTCCTGAGTCACTGGGACTACAGGCGCCCACCATAACTCCCAACAGTTTTTTTAAGAGGTCTCACTCTTACTCAGGCTGCTCTGAAACTCCTGAGCTCAAGCCACACACCCGCCTTGGCCTCCCAGAGTGCTGGAATTAGAGGTGCAAGCCACCTGGCCACTGCTGCTTCCTTTCCCAGGCTTGTTAGATACATATGCACTAAGTTAGAACAGTTAAACTTTAATAAGTCGTTGGGACCTCCTGTGTCTCTCAGAAAACAGTAGATTGCGATTCAGGAGGTGTCCTGGGAGGTGTCGGTGTTCTCTTGCGCTGCAGCTGAAGCAGCTGCGGCTGGCTCTAGCCATCTGTGTCTGTGCTTTACACAGAACGGGACTTCAGTGCAGGCCGGGTTAACTGAATCAATTCCATGAGGGCATTGCAGGGCTTGGTCATTCTCTGACTTATTGAACCAAATATATTCAGCGCCGACTGTGTTCCTGGAACTGTGGCGGGCACAGGTGTCCACTGTGCAGAAAGATAGGTGCACGGCAACCTGTGTGAGCCACGGGAGGGGGCCAATTGAATCAGTTCTGCGGCTGCCTCTAAGTCTTGTGGAGAAGAAGGATACTAAAGCAATACAAGCATCTGTAAATGTAGGACTACAAACAGGTACAGGTGCATTAGAGTGTAATGACAAAGGAGGGGATGTACAGAGGTAGTTTCAGCAGACTTTAAAGGTGCCTGCGTATAACCAGATGAAGAGGAGGGATGTTTGGGGCAAGGACGTGAAATAGTTTAGCCTCCTCCTGAAGCCTAGAGATGGCTGGTGTAGCTAAAGTATAGAGAATAGAAGCAGCAAAGAAGGGAGGCTGGTGCTACGTGACCACCTAGTCTGCTAGCCCAATATTACTCTTGAGGGTATGAACCAGCGGAAGTGTGTGGTGACCGCCATGGTGTGGGCGAGCTGTGAGAGGCCAGGCTGTAACGAAGTTGTTGCTGCGGTCCCCTCCGACAGAAAGAACTCCCAGTTACAGGAGGAACATCGTCCCAGTCAGGGTTTAATAGATTACCCCAGAGGCTGTGGGTGTGGGAGGAAAAACTCAAGATCTCTTCACATTATTTATAAGAACTTTTGGTATGCTCCAGAAGAAGCAGCATCAAAAGGACAAAGCATTGACTTCAGGAAAACTCAGGCCATATTTTTAATCTCGTTCATTTACTTATTTCATGTGGATACATGAGATTTAATTATTATATATGACACATGGATTTACATAATGTTTCCTTTATTTAATTTAAAGGGCATAAGTATTGAGTAAAAAAAAACCCTATAAGAAATTTTAAGTTCCTTAGACTAAGAAATATTACATAAATTCAAAGAATTTTTAATACTGGCAATAAAAATGTGATGAACAAGATATGACAGAAGGCCTGGGCCAACATCAGAGTGTCTGAGGAGACCTGAGGTGAGAGTTGGATAGATATTCACAGAAACCCTGGAGCTTCTCCCAGGTGTGCACTGAAAACCCAAAGCTCCTCACACAGGCCATGGAGAGACCTAGGGGTTGCCCTACTGCAACCAATTCAGGCTGATTTTGAATGATTTTAAATCTCCTGTTGCTACAATTCCACGCTGTCAATTTTCTTGGCATTTCTTCTCTTCAAGAATCAACTTCTTACACTTCCTTCCCAACTTTTCTGCACAGAAGAGCTAAATGCTGGCAGCTCACAGTGTCTTTATTGCCCTGAGTCTCTTACTCCTGCCACCTCCCTGCCAGTGGTGTGTCAGCCTCTCCCTAGAGCCAAGTCAGTTTCTGGAGTGACTTGGTTGCTTGGGGAACACGGCTCCTCTTTCAGGACACGGCAGCCTGTTTACATCCCCCAGCAGCCCGGTGTGTGTGCAGGGGTGTGGGAGTGAGGGGGCTCAAACTCTCCATCAGGGCTTCCTTTCTTCGCTCTCCCCAACCCCCTTGCGACACACCCTCTGATGCCAGCTGACTCATTTGCTCTCCGTGACCCACCATGTCCTCTGGAACCCGGCCATGTTTCCCCGCCTTCCTGTTTCCTCTGCCTGAAGCTCTAACTCTAAGACAGAAAAATGCTTTCCTAAAGAGATGAGTGATATCACATCCGTTTCTAATCTGTTTATCTTAGCCCATGCTACACCCAGTTAGTTTAACTCCCTAATGAGAGAGATGCCCTAACACTTGTCACTGCATCAGATTTATTTCAAATGCACTGTGGCATCTTGCTGCTGAAAATAGTTTTCTGAAGAATGGTTTAAAATAAGGAAAGTGAAGTACAGAGTTAGTCCTGGCTAGCTACCATCATGAAAGATAGCTATATGTGCTGTTTGCCAGAATGGGCATTCCTGTCTAAGACAAGACTACTTGGCCCTCTCAGGTATAAACGTGCTTCTGTCAGCATGTAGCAGCTGGGAATGAAGGGCCAGTAGGGAGAATAAAGGTGATTTTCTGATCTTGTACTATCTACTTCTATGAGGCACTATTTCTTATAAAAAATAAGAACATTCTGATTACAAAAAATTCAACAGAACTAAATAAAATAAAGAAAAAAAATCCCTTAATATGATCACCCAGGGATGAGAAAGCTCCCTTTGGGGCCCACATAGGTCACATTTTCCAAAATAAGTTTCCATGTTCTCACACCAGGTGGACATGGCTAGTGGTGGGGGAGGGAAGAGAGAAAACCATCGGGGCTAATGGTGTGAAGTATCGCCAGTGGGTGTGGAAGATGAGCGGCATTTCCTTACCCATGTAGGATGTCACAGCTGCCTCTGTTAAGAGCAAGAAAGCTGGGGAGCAGGCGGTGAAGGATGAGGGAGGGAAGTCTGGGAACAAAGGTCGCCATCTCTGTGCTCCTCTAAGTACTTACTGACATAGCAGGACAAGTAAAAAAATAAAATTTAACCAAACTCACTATATCAAGTGATTCACCAAGCATCTTCTGGGGACCCACAAACATGGCTGTCCTTGTGGTTGTGGGGTGACCGTGGACAGGTGGGCAGACATGCTGTAACTCTGCCTTCATCACAGATGGGTATGTGTCCATGGGGACCGTGGACAGGTGGGCAGACATGCTGTAACTCTGCCTTCATCACACATGGTTACGTGTCCATGGTGACCGTGGTCAGGTGGGCAGACATGCTGTAACTCTGCCTTCATCACACATGGTTACGTGTCCGTGGTGACCGTGGACAGGTGGGCAGACATGCTGTAACTCTGCCTTCATCACACATGGTTACGTGTCCGTGGTGACCATGGACAGGTGCGCAGACATGCTGTAACTCAAAGAGTATTTCCCTGACATCTTCGATGTAGAGTAGTTTTTATCATCTCAGCTGTCTTTGTAAAAGGGTCTGATCAGCATTTGAAATTATTTTAGTTTACTTGTTTATTGTTTGTGTCTCCCCATTGTAATGAGAACAGAGTCCTTATACATCTAGCTTACAGTTCACCTCCTCTATAAATGACTGGCACATAGTAGGTGCTCAATAAAAACATATTCAAAAGATGAATGAATGAAGCAAACATGTGATGCACATTGTACTGATAAAATGATTTATTGAAAGCAATGAATAAAGTTTAGATGTTGTAACAGGCTAACTAGTCACTTGAAAGTTGAAGCAACTAGAAGTGGCAATTCTGGGCCTAACGTGTAACTGGCCTTTCCTCGTGCTGACTGAAGGATGACAGGGTCCTGGGGATTCTCCCTCACACACTTACTCATTTCTCTTCCATAGCTGCTCTTAATAAACAGACGTAAAAACACCCCCACACTGTGAAGTACCTTACAAACATGAGGAGTTTTTATTTTTATTAGCAAGAATCATCTTACACTCACTCTACTCTTTGAGATGAAGAAACTAGTGTCATGTGGTGGAGAACTGATAGATAGATGTGAACTGTCCAGAGTCATGGGCAGCTGGACAGGGACAGCCAGCTTCCCTAGGCATCTACCCCAGGTTTTGTGCTGTCACTGCTCCCAGACAGCCCTGTAAAATCCTCCTTTTCATCCCACTTATCTGATGAGGATGCTGAGATTAAGAGTTTTGAGCAGGCTGTCTGAGGTCACATGACTTAAAAATTAAAGCTAGTTCTGAGCCCAAAGCTAACGTTTTCTGCCTCGGAAGGACGTGGCAGTGTGGAAAGGTAAGCCGGTTCTGGCTTTCCATTGCCTGTCTCCCCATCTGACTCCACACGGCACAGAGCATGTACGCAGCAGGGCTCAGAGCAATGGGAGAATTCCCTGGGCTACGGAGAAAAGTGTGGACAGCTCATTTCTTCTGCTCCTCATAAACACACTTCTGTCCCTGAGATCTCATTTCCTCAGCGATCTGGACTGACTTTACCATCACCACTGGAAAAATAAGAAAAAGATGGGGGAGTAGAAGAGGAGGAGGACAGATGGAAAATGACATGGGCAGGAGAAGAAGGAAGGAAAGGGAAGGGAGGAAGTGTGGACGGAAGAAATGAATACAGTGAGGCTCTGGGCACAGGGCTCTGCGTGTGCGTGTATATGCATGGATGTGTGTGCACGCATGTGTGCATGTGTGTATATGTATGCATGTGCACGTATGTGTGTATATGTGTGTGTTTGCATGTGTGTGTGTGTGTGTGTGTGTGTTTTGGCCTCATCTACATTCCCTGTTACAGAAAATGAGGTACACAGAGAGCCCCTTTCCTCCACCTACAGCTTCACCAGAATGTCTGGCCCAATGTCGGTCTCGGCTCCAGGTTTCTCTTAACACAGAAATCATTCTCCTTCCACAGGACCAGTGGCCTCCTGTCCTTACTGGTCCTTACTGAATGATCCTTCCTGGCTGGTACTAAGTTTGTGCTACTGCTGTAACTATCACAGAAAACGTCAGTAAGGACAGTGAGGGAGCTGCGGCCTGGGGTGGGGGAGATGAGGTGGGGAGAGGACAGAAGGTGGTGAGACTGAGCGTAACTGGGAGTGGGGAGGGGGAAAGACTGATGCCACTCAGCTCACTCGGCCCTCACGGGAACACTGACTCTGAGGAAGGGGCATCCAGCCTGCCGCCCGAGGGCCACGTGGGGATTCTGTGATGACCATTTTGCTTGTCTGTGGCGTCAGACACTGTGAGTTATGCCGGGCGTTTCTGCAGCTCGCCCCCTTCGGTTAGTGTTGGTGTATTTCATGTACGGCCCCTTCGATTAGTGTTGGTGCGTTTCGTGCACGGTCTGAGGCAGCTCTTTTTATTCCAGGTGCAGCAGAGAAGAGAAAAGGCCATGGCCCTTCCTGTGCGGGAGCTGAGCTCCAGCTCCCAGCGTCACTTACCGGCACGTGGCTCCCGCCTCTGCTCTCCAGGACGGTTCCATCAGGGCCCAGGCCGAGGCGTTTCTGGTGGGGTGGAGCTGGGTGTGCTCAGCCGCTGTGTGGTGCTTCCCCGTCCAGCCCCTGTGCTGCTGGCTCGCCTCTGTCTGTCGCGCCTCCCGCTCCCTGATGGCACTGACTCCATGTGTACGCAGTTCCAGTAATTAGATATTGGTCTTGTTCATCCTATGGAGACCCCGAATTTCTCCCTTTCCTGATTTTCCATTTGGAGTTTTACCTTGGGACTCCCAACCTCAGTTGAAACAGTTTTTCCATAAACAATATGTCGGGCCAGGGGTGGTGGTTCACACCATCATAATCCCAGAACTTGAGGAGGGTAAGGCCAGTGAGTTGTTTAAGCTGAGGAGTTTGAAACCAGCCTGAGAAAGAGAGAGAATCCTCTCTCTCCTAAAAATAGAAAAAATAGCTGGGCATTGTGGAGGGCGCCTGTAGTCCCAGCTAACCAGGAGGCTGAGGCAAGAGGATCACTTAAGCCCAAGAGTTTGAGGTTGCTGTGAGCTGTGACACTATGACACTCTGCCAAGGGTGATGAAGTGGGACTCTGTCTCAACAATAAATAAATAAATAAATGTCCCGGTATGTCAGTGTAACCACCGCCCAGCCCAGATCTGAAGCGCCGTCACAGTGCCTCAGACAGTCTCCCGGGCCCCTTTCCAGCCACGTCCTTCTCCGGCTCCCAGAGCAGCCACGTCCTGATTTCTGCCATTAGAGGTGCTTTTCGTATGTTCTTGAACTTTGTGTCATTGACACATACTGCGTTTATTCTTTCGCGTCTTGCTGCTTCTATTCAATATTTCCATTTATACTTCTGTGTCTTTGCTTTTGAATCATGGTATTGAATATATCACTCCTTTTTCTTACTCAGTAGTATTACCCTATACAAATACACTATAATTTGTTTATCTATTTTCTGCTGATGGACATTTGGGTTGTTTCCAGTTTGGGGTAATTATGAGTAAGACTGTTGAGGAATGACCTCGTAATGCTCCTTGGGAAATACACTGGAGTGGAATTAATTAATGGTTCATAAGGCAGAGGTGCATTCAACTTATTAAAAACTTCAAACAGTTCTCCAAAGTAGTGGAATAAAATATCCTGAGCAAAAACAAGGGGAATAAAAACATCCAATAAGAAAAAAATAAAAGGGATGAGTGCTTACAATTACCATACTTTGCATGGGTTATTTTTTGTAACCTTCACAACAGCCTATCAAATCACAATAGCAACCGCATTTTGCAAATAAACTGAGGTAATCAAAGGTTAAGTAATTTCTTGAAGTCATCTATCTAATAATTAGGAAAACTATGATTTGAATCCAGATGGTCTTACTTGAAATGCCCGGCTCTTATCTACGACCCAATATGCCCACATCACTTAATGCTTATATCATTATCCTAAATTATTTCAGATAAATACATAAAGAAAGAAAAATAAAGAACACAAGCTCTTTTGACGTAGATCCTCCCTGAGAATGAAGATTTATTTTTTATTTACTTATTAATAACCATTTCATTATCACTTTAGCCAAAAGCTTAAGCTTCCTTTCTAATAATATCAAAGAATTTTGAAGTTAGAAGATGTCATAGAGGTCACAGAAGTCTGTGCCCACACGAGGACAGGTCCCTTCTCCCAATGCAAGTTAAGCAGATACGTCACCTGCAGACTTACTGTTGTCTTATCCAAATTTTGACACTATGATCAAAGTTCTGGTTTTGGAAGGTTTAATGCTCCGGCCCAAGGCCCTATCCCAGGCCACCAGAGGAAACGAAACCAGTCCATCAAGTACACAGTGAGGCCCCACGTTGTCAAGAGCTGGTTGTAATAAACTAAGAATAGCGTGTAGCTCACTTCCAAGACGTTGGTGTGAGCTGCACAGTGCTGACAACAGAGAAAGTAAACAGTCAACAACACGGTCATGACTCAGACCGAGTACACAGTGTGTTTATAGAAAGCAGAGTCTGGCCCTGTCTCTGTGTCCCACAAAGCTCCGCATGGCTGAGCTCCTGTTGGAGTCAATGACAGCTCTGTGCTGGAAATTCATTAAGAGACATGTCGGGGAAAACAGCAAATGCAAGAGTCAGTGGTTTAAGTACAGTCATTTGGGAAAACAATGTTTACATCTGTTTAGGAATCCATCCCAAACGTTTCCTGAGCACATGCAGGTGACCATCAACTATACTGAAACTAGAGGATAATTAAGACCCAAATGTTCTTTCTTGTTTAACGCTTGTGCTATGTAATTGCTGCACATAAACATGCTATTGGTCATGTAGAATATTTAATGATGAAAAATGAAAATATTGCACCACAACAGATTTCCCATTTAAAGATACATCAAAGAATTTTAATTCTGCTCTTCTGTGTGTAAATGAATTATTAAGCATTTTCATTCACTTTACTGAAGTATCAGTTACAATTTCTAACGACTGAAAAACCAAAATTTACTTTCACCCCGAAGTGTTAATAAAACATGATAGAATGGCATACAGATATTGTAGGTTCTAAAAGAATATCTGAAATTCATGACCATATGCCTTAAGAGAAAATTGTAAAAAGCTTTCCAAAAGATAAACGGAAGCCTTCCTAAAAACGTGCGTCATACTGGATTCTCAGCCAGACTCAACATTGGCGGGTAAGGGAGTAACCATGGGAAGAGACCGTCCTTAGCGGAGTCACGCTGGGACAGAATCTGATGCACAGCCAAACCGTCAATCATATGCCAAAAAGGTGAGATGTGTTAAGATATGCGGGGACTCAACAGCTCACATGCCTAAAGTTACAGCGTTTGTTAGAGGGGATTCTATATTCTAGGGAAAGACAAAACTAAAAGGAAGAACATAAAAAGCGGCTTGGCGCCCGTGGCTCAAGTGGCTAAGGCGCTAGCCACGTACATCTAAGGTGGTGGGTTCAAATCCAGCCCAGGCTTGCCAAACAACAATGATGGCTGCAATCAAAAAAAAAAAAATAGCCAGGCGTTGTGGCAGGCACCTGTGGTCCCAGCTACTTGGGAGGCAGAGGCAGGAGACTCATTTGAGCCCAGGAGTTGGAGGTTGCTGTGAGCTATGATGCCACAGCACTTTACCCAGGGGGATAGCTTGAGGCCCTGTCTCAAAAAAAAAAAAAAAGAAAAAAAAGAACATGCAAAGCAAGGACATCTGGTATAAGAAACAGCAGCGGCCACACATGCTGCAGACAGGGAGGGACTAGACAGAGAAACCCTGGGAGTTAGGCAGATGCTCAGAGGTGCTGGAA
>CAUYQV010147412.1:0-10930 GCA_963574575.1 Galagoides demidoff
TCAGTTTAGCTAGATGCAGGATCCTGGGTTGAAAGTTATTTTGTTTTAGGAGATTAAAAGTCGATGACCACCCTCTTCTAGCCTGAAAGGTTTCAGCAGAGAGATCTGCAGTCATTCTAATATTCTTCCCCTTGTAGGTTATGGTTTTTTTATGTCTAGCTGCTTTCAGAATTTTCTCTTTCATATTAACTTTAGTGACGTTAATTATGATATGCCTGGGAGATGTATTGTTCAGGTTCAGTTGTGCTGGAGTTCTGAAACTGTCTGCTATCTGAATTTCAGAATCTCTTGTCATGTCTGGAAAGTTCTTTCATAATTTCATGAAGAAGAACCTCTGTTGTTTTGTGAAGCAACTTTGTCGCTTTCAGGGATTCCTATAAGGTGAATGTTAGGTTTCTTTGAATTATCCCAGAGCTCTCTGAGAGAAAGATCTATTTTGCTTTCCATTTCTTTTCATCTTTGAGCTCTTGGGCTCATTCAAAAGCTTTGTCTTCAATGTTTTCTTCTGCCTGTTCCACTCTGTTACCATGGGATTCTACCATATTTTTCAGATCTTTGAGGGCTACAAACTCTTGTCTCAATGTTTCAAAATATTTGATCATTTTAGCTTTGAAATCATTGAATTCTTGAGACATCTTTTGAATAATTTCTTGAAGTTCTAGTTCCCTCCTTTCTTCCATTAATCTTATTTACTATCCAAATTCTGAACTCAATTTCTGACATCTCAGCCATCTGTTTATGGGTGTCATATTGAGTTTCATCTGCAACATCCTTCCTTGGGGGGTTGATCTACTCTTGTTATTCATATTACCAGAGTTTTTCCACTGATTCCACCCCATGCTGAATTTACACCATTTGGCTAGTTAAGCAGGTAAGAAGAAGTTGAGTTGGGGGCTCCAGGAGTAGTGTTTTACTAGCTCTTTTGGGCAAAGGCTGGGATTAGTGTCTGTACCTTTTACCCTAGAGCTTGGCCAAGGAAGCATATAGTGTTATCATTTGAGAGACTGGGGGCCCGCATGGTGTGGTGGGGCTGAGTGTCTCTATCTTGTTTTCATCTGGTCTCTATTATATCTTAGAAAATCAATTACTATGAGTTAAAGTCTCAGCTGTGGAGACATATCAGCAATTAAGTCACCCCCACCCCTCGTAGGAGACTGTTGGGAAAGAAAACCACACCTTCCCACAACCACACCCCCAGTGTACCGCTTTGGGTAGTTCTCGGGTGATTGGCCCAGTTCAAGAGATCCAAATCTAATGTCCCAGTAAGCACTGGGGGAGTTCAAAAGTCAAGTGGGGGAGTTCAAAAGGTCTCCAGTATATGGACCAGAGGGGTCTTCTGGCAGCTCAGATATGACTGGCTCCAGGGGGTCAGAAGGACCTATCAGCAAATAAATTAGTCTGGGAAGGTTGATGCCTCTTTCCCCACCTTGCACCTTTGTCACACCCAATCACTGGAGACCCTGCAGGGCTGTGACCCAGTTGTCCAATAAGTGAGTGTGGCAGGGCTTTGTGTCTGCCAGAGTCAAAGTAGAATCAATGCCACCTCCACTCTGTTACTGCTCTTTGTCGCCAGCCAGCAAAGGGAGCTGAAGCCTGTCTGTCTCAGGCATTCAATGACAGCTGGAGAATGTTCCACTTGAAGTCAATCTAGGCCTGAGAAAATCCAGACAGCACCAGAGATTTCCCCTTAACCACCAATTAATTTTCCCAGTTCAAGAGATCCTAACCTATTGACCTGATCAGTACCCACTCTCTAGCTGGAAATCTCACAAGGTCTCCATCCTGTAGATAGTAGGAATCTACTGGTAGCTCAAGTGTGGATCACTCTGATGCTCTGAGGAGTCAGAAAGGCCTGTTCAGTAGATGACTTGGAGTATGGAGGCTGATGTCTCTTTCCTCTCCTTGCTCGCCCTTCACCACTGGACTCTGGTAACCCCAGTCTCTGGTAACTCAACCACCAGTCTCTGTTAACCCAGACTCTGTGGCCCAGTCCTGTCCAATAAGGTGAGTGTGTCAGGGCTTTGTGCCTGCCTGAGTCTAAGTAAAATCAATGCCTCCTCCACTTGGTGAACACTCTTTGTTGCCAGCCAGCAGAGGCCGCTGAAGGCCATCTGCCTCAGGCACTAAATGGCAGCTGGAGAATATTCCACTTGGGCTCCATCAAAACCTGGAATTTGTTTTCTTAAAGTTGTGGTTTGCCTCAGTGGAGAAGACATGTGTTTATCTATCTCTTCTCTCAGCTTGGCTCTCCTCCTTCAGCTTCATTGGGTTCTTTCTTGCGGTTATCTCTCCCCCTGAACTGGAGTTTATGTTGAAAACTAGCTCCAGTCGGCCTTCATCCCCTGTTCCTCCATATTCTTGTTTAATGTGAAAATTGGAATTAGGAAAAATAGCCAATCCGAGGATTTAGCAAAGTACAAAACACATTGAAACCAAGTGAACAAATAAACAGACAAAAATGCTACCAGACACACAAGCACACAGATGCACAATCAGAAACAAGTTAACAAACAGACAAAAAACAAAACAAAAACAAACAAAACCCCCACAAAAATGGTAATCATAAAATGATAAAAAAAAACAAAAAAAAAAAGAAATAAAAGGAAAAAAAATAAAACAAAACAAAACTATTAGTCTGATGTAAGCATTCTCAGCAACCATAAGGAGAGGAGAGGAAGAGAGAAGAAAAAAAGGAAGAATAGTATTAATAATAAAAATAAATAAATAAAAAGACTTAACAGTAATGCCTACAAAAAAAGGATAAAGAAAATAAAGAAAAAAGGAAAAAAAGGGGTGGGGGCATCACCAAGAAAAATATTATTCTTATGTATATATACAAACATACATATGAGGTGGAGATCAACTTTAGTGGGAATATGTTTATGTTGCAATATACTTTCTAGACAGCAGGTGGCGCTGTGAGTGGTTCCCAGGCTTAAACAACAACAATAACAAAAGGAATCTTTGCCGGCAGGTTGCACAAATTCTCCCTACAACATTTCCCGTAAAGTGTGGGGTGCCCTGAACCAACTTCAGATGCAGGATGATTGCCTACAGGTGAGATTGAGCTCTCCACGCTCCTGGAAGAGGTGCTATGGAGATGCCATTTTTGAAGTTTTACAATATGTCTGGTTCCTGGCTGGCCACCTGGCCTTGGCTGTCCTTTTCCAGGCAGCACTCCTATCTGTCCTCCGAACTTGGCATAGGAGTCCATGCTTCACCAGTTTTTCCACTCAACTAGTTTCACCTCAAACTGGAAATTGTTATCTTCTGTGGGAAAAGGGCTGGTTGCTGCTTTTGCCAGCCACTGTAGTGCCACGGCACAGTTTTTAGTCTGTTTCTGTGAGGGAGGGGCTGGTTACCTCTGATTCCTGTGGATTCAGTGCCACGCACAAAAGACTTTTCAGAGTCTGTAGGAAAGAGGTTGATTGCCCCTGTCGCTCGCCACTTCAGTGCAGCACACCAAAGACTTAAAATTACAAAATGAATCTGCTCCCTAAGTGGAATCCTTTCCCCTCAAATTTCTATCCAGTTGCCTGAACCCCTGACATTCCAAACAGGGTCCAAATGGCTTCCGTTTCTGGTCACCAAATTCTGCTTGGGAGTCCACGTCTCACCTCACTCTCTGCAAAACACCCAAAGTCCCCACAAATTGGGTATAGGAATCCTTCCTGGGGGAGGGATTGGGTTCTGCCATTTCAGGCCGCTGGCCACAGCTAGTGCCACTGAGTTTTTTTCTGGCAGATACTGAGTTTCTGGGTTACACTTCCAATCCAGCAATTCACCCTTTGCTGCACACCGTGTTGCTTGTCTATGCCAGCACTCCAGGCAGGGAAAGATCTAGCCCCCCCACTCTCACCTGAAACTGCGAGGAGAGTTGACCCAGTGATGCGTCCCCTCCACCATCTTACTCCACCTCCCGCTCCTTGAATTTCTAATTCCAACCTTACCTCCATTCTATTCATCTTATTTGCAATCCAAACTCTGAATTTGATTTCTGACATCTTAGCCATTTGTCTATGAATGGGATCTTCAGTTGTGTCTGCCATATCATTTCATGAGGGAGTGGATCTACTCTATTCATGTTACAGGAGTTTTTCTGCTGATTCTCCATAATTATTTTAAATCATTTGACTAGATGAGCAGATAAGGTGAAGTCAGGTTGGGGGACTCCTGAGTAGTGATTAACCAGCCTTTTTCCCAAGAGCTGTGACTTGTGTCTGTGCCTTTTCCCCTAGAGCTTTGCAAAGTACCTGTTTAGTGCTATGGCCTGAGACACTGGAGACTTACTTGGTGTGGTAGGGATAAGTGGCTCTGTCTTGTTTTCAGCTGATCTCTGTCCTACCCTAGTGAATCAGTTACTCTGGGTTGAGTCTCAGCTGTGGAGAAATGCCAGCAATTAAGTCACCCTGCCCCCCAGGGGCAACAACTGGAAAAGGAAAATCAAACTTTCCTACAGCCAAAACCCAGGGTACCACTCTGGATAGTGATCAGGTGATTGGTCCAGTCTGAGAGATTGAAATCAATTGTCCCAGTCAGTACCTGGTCTCAAGTAAGGGCGTTCAAAAGGTCTCTGTCAACTAGATAGCAGGGGTCTGCTGGCAGCTCAAGTATGACTCATTCTGGTGCTCCAGAAGGACACTACCAGCAAAAGAATTAGTCTAGGAAGGTTGATGGCTCCTTCCCCACCGTGAACCTCTGTCACACCCAGTTCTGTAGCCCACAGGGCTATGACCCAGTTCCCTCTAATGATCAGATGCTCCAGGGGTTTGAACCTGCTTAAATGCCAGAGAGATCTTATGTCTCCTTGGCCAGACCTCTGCACTCTACCAGCATCCAGCAGGGGAAGCTGAGGTCTGACAACCTCAGATGGTTAATGGAAGCTGGGGTGGTTCACTCATTTCCAGCCCCCTCCCCCTGATTGATGTTGCTGACACTTATATTGGCTCAGAATTTATGATTCTTTCCTGGCTATATTCCCTTGGACCAGGCAGTGTTTGAGTTCACAGAAACTGTGACTCAGCCCCAGTCTGTGCCACTGCCCATAGCTGGTGTTTCTGTTTCCCCTGCAGTCTTTGTTGAGGTGGGTGCCATTAGAGCTCACACTTGGCTTGGAATTCCAGCCTCAGCCCACCTGCCTTTGTCTCAGCTATGATTACCCTGAGGTCCGGATGTTTCCTAGGCTCACTAAAGCTGTCCTGGCTCAGCCCTGTCCTGGGAGTCTGCCATCTCTGGGCATGCGTCTTCAATTCTCCATCCCACTGCATTCCGCCCAGGCCAGCACTGCCTCAGGCATATTGTTTGCTCATGGGGCCTGCGTTACCATCCCAGATCTATTCTGCCACTGTCTGCCATTGGAGAAGATGCCCAGCTTTCTCTGGTTGCTCAGAGAGACAGGGAGTGTCCTTCCAAAATATCCCCAGGGGTGTGAGCCCTATGGTTCCCATTGCTGCCGCTGGTCCTCTGTGCCCAGAGAGCACTGCCTCTACCTTTCCTGTATGGTGCCTTCAGTCACCAATTTCTCCTTACTCCTGTGTGTCAGAATTACCACAGACCTGCAACAACCCATACCCTGTCCACACCTCTTGAGAAAATGCCCAAGAATCTGGACTCCGTGGAGGACAGGCTTCCAGACCTTGGGGTGAGAGTAGAGGGGAGTGCTGGGAGTTCAGAATTGCAGGTCGAGAATATATACAGTTTTATACAGTTTTATGCCTTGCAAGAGAGTGCCATGGCACCCTAGTAAGGGAAGGAGATTCGGTTTTTAGAGTCTCTCCCATGGGATAAAATGGGAGGATATTTGAACTCTGCTCATGTGTTTGTAGAAAGTATACTGATAGTCATTCTCATGGGGGAGGGGACTCCCATCCACTTGGTGATGGATTTTGTACCTATTGTTTGTATCCTTGAGGTTGCAGCTTGCCTCAGCAGGGTTGATGTGCATTCTTCAACATTCTCTCTTGGCTCAGCTCCAAACCATCAACTTACTTGCTACACTTTTGTCCTTTAACTCTCCTTCTGGATAGGCACCACTGTGAAAAGCTGGCTGCAGTTGGCCATCTTGCCTCTGCCCCCTGGAATTCCACTTTTAAAGGTTTTCCATACTTGTTTGGAGTATATGCCATATGACTGTTTCAAACTTGCACTGGGGTAACATCTCCACTCCCATCCGGACATGTCAGGGAGAATGCTGAGTGATAGTCACTATGGAACTTGTGTCCAATATTGTTTAGCACTAATGGGTAATTTTCCATTTCTCTTACTCTTTAAAAATTAAATAATTGTGTATTCATCTGAAGTTTTAAGAAACAATACAGGTCAGGTGTGGTGGCTCATGCCTGTACACCTGGCACTCTGAGAAGCTGAGGCAGGAGGATTCCTTAAGCTCAAGAGTTCAAGACCAGCCTGAACAAGAGTGAGATTCTATCTCTACTAAAAATAGGAAAATTAGCCAGACATTGTGTTGGGCACCTATTGACCCAGCTACTCAGGAGGCTAAGGCAACAGGATCACTTGAGCCTAGGAATTTGAAGTTGCTGTGAGTTAGGCTGATGCTACAGCACTCTAGACTGGACAACAGTGTGAGACTCTGTTAAAAAAAAAAAAAAAAGAAAGAAACAATACAGAGAGATACAGTGTATGAACCCTTTATCCATTTTCCCCTAATAGTAACATCTTATAAAACTATCATATGACAATCAGGAAATTAACATTGATACAATTGATAGGAAATTGACAGTCAGGATACAGAATCTGTCCATCCCCATGAAAGTCCCTGATATTTTACTTTTATGGCCACACTACTTCCCTCCAGCCCCCAGGGCCCATACCCTATTCTTAACCTCTGACAACCACTAATCCATATTATTTATATAATTTTGTCATTTCAAGAAATAGACTCATAAACTAGGTAAACTTTCAGGTGTTTTCCACTGGGCAAAATTCCCTGGAGATTTCATCCTAGTTGTTACATGTATCAGTAATTCATTCCTTTTTATTTCTGAGTGGTATTCCGTGATACAGATGTATCATAATTTGTTTAACCATTCACTTATTGAAGAACATCTGGGTAGTTTCTAGTTTAGGCTGTTCCAAATGAAATAATTATGAAAATTCATGTGTAAGTTACTGTGTAAACTTAAGTCTTGATTTCTCCAAGATTATGTCTGTTGATTATATGGTAGTTGCATGTTTATTTTCTTAACAAACTGCCAAACTCTTTTCCAGAGTGGTTGTACTATTTTACATTTCTACCAGCAATGTATAAGTGATCCGGTTTTTCTTCATCCTTGCCAACACTGGGGTTCACCACTACTTTTAATTTCAGCCATTATGATAGGTGTGCAATAATATCATTGTGGTTTCAAATTGTATTTCCCTGATGGGTAATGGTGTTGAACAACTTTTCCTATACTTGTTTGCCACCCTTATATCTTCCTTGATGAGTTACCTGCTTATGCCTTTTGTCCATTTTCTTATTAAGGTGTTTTACTTTGCTTCTTTTTGCTTTTACTGTTGAGCTTCAAAAATTCTTTATATATTATAGATATTAGTCCTTTTTCACTTATGTGGTGGTTTGCCAAATTTTCTCCCAGACTGCAGCAGTTTGCTTTTACATCTTTCCTTTTTTTTTTTTTTTTTTTGGATCCCACCAATCACACCACCTTCCCTTCCCCCACCCTCCTCTCCTTCTCCCCTCCCCATGTTCCTGGGCTAAAATTGGGTTATAGTTTTCCTATGAAAGCTATAAATTAGTTTCATAGTTGACCTGAGTACATTGGATAGTTTTTCTTCTATTCTTGGGATACTTTGCTAAGAAGAATATTTTCCAGCTCCATCCATGTAAACATGAAGGAGGTAAAGTCTCCATCTTTCACTCAAAGACTAATTCTACAAAGAAAGGACTTTTCTCAGGCATATAAAAGACACATGTATGTCGCAATTCAAGCTCAGCAATTTAATAATAAGTAACAATTAAACAATAAGTTGTTCATGATCAACTTGCGTGATCATGAACAGAACTCATGTTCTGTCGCTTTGAATGCCTGCATGCATTCTGAGGATTCTTTTTGCCAAAAAGAGGAAATTTTAAAATTCAATCAGTGTGAGTAGTATAGTAAGTTGAATACACTGTTACATCTGTGGGACACTATATGAAAAGCCTATATTTGAATCTAAGTCATAAGCCTGCAATTCAAAAGTAATTTTAATATATTTTTTAGTTATGGTTTGTTTTAAAAAATACATTCTGTATTTAGAAACAATTTTCAAGCTATAAATGTTTTTACATGAATACTGCTTAAACTTGCATTTTCAATCCCCAGAACTTCTCTGGTAATGGTAGAATTTTTGTCCTTATTTTTTTTGCTAGTAGAAGACCAAAATAAAAGGGCGTAGGAGATCAGGTGAGTGGAGTAAACGATTTTTAGGTCATAGTGAGCCAGTTTAAAGCCTGATATAGAAACCCGTTGTCCTAAATTTTCATTCAGTACTTTATCCCCAAAAGTAGACCAGTTTCAGTAGTGCCTTTTTCATATTTCTGTGTACTTCTGGCTTTGTGGAGCTATATTTTAATCTGTTGCTACCTTCCGTAACAGGCAAGGAAATGTTTGTGTCATTCGGAAGATGAAGTTAATGGAATGAGGATATTGAGATTTGAAATAAACACTGTAGAGTCATATTCAAACTTTGTTTTACTTAATAAAAAGCTATGGTAATTTTATCTATATTCTTCTTAGTTTTCGTTTTTTTATGTTTGTTTGTGGCAGAGTCTCACTCTGTCACCCTTGGTAGAATGCTATGGCGTCATAGCTCACAACAACCTCAAACTCTTGGGCTCAAGCGATTCTCTTGCCTCAGCTTCCCAAGTAGCTGGGACTATAGGCGCCCACCACAACACCCAGCTACTTTTAGAGAGGGAGTCTTGCCCTTGCTCAGGCTGGTCTCGGATTGTCTGAGTGAGCCCAGACAATGTACCTGCCTCGGCCTCCCAGAGTGCTAGGATTACAGGCGTGAGCTACCATTCCTGCCCTTTTCACTGGCATATTAGATAATGTACACCATAATTTTTTTTGAATGCAGAAATTTCTAATTCTCAATTCTATACTCCTACCTTTTTATGAAGGAAATAATACACATTTATACTTTCAAATGAAATTTTTTAACATCTGAATTTTTTTGGCTTAATAATTTTTAAAATGGTTTCATTAATGGGTCATTCTAATGTGTTATCCATTTATAAAATTATCTTTGTTACTTGATTTCTCTTATTCCTTACAATTTTCTATTTTCCCATATGTTTGCTTTATTTTTATTGAAATAGTATAGCCCCATGTTTCTCTAACATTTTCTCTCGGCTTTGAAGCTGCTGCTTCATTTGGTATATATTCATTTGGACAGATTTATATCTTAAACTGGATTCATTACTTATTAATTACCACAAGCAGTTCTGTTTCTTTTCCAGTAAAAACTTTAGGACTACTAGTAATGTAGTGGACATGGAAGCCTTAAGAAATGTAATGCTGAGATGAAAAATATCTGTTCTTTTTAAGTCTGGACATAAAGCTCCAGAAGGAGCTGTTAAGAAACTCCTGTATGTAGATTACAGTATATCAATTTTATTTTTATACCACCTCTTATCTATCTTCCATTTTTGCTTGTTTCACCAGTAACAGTGACTCAGGGTGTCTTTAACCATTCATGGATCATTTTATTGCATAGAATTAGATGTAAGTAGGTACTATTTCTAGGCTTGCCGCCTGTAGCTCAGCAGCTAAGGGCACCAGCCACATACACCGGAGCTCACGAGTTTGATTCCAACCCAGGCCTGCCAAACGACAATGACAACTACAACCAAAAAAAAATAGGCAGGCCTTGTGGCGGGAGCCTGTAGTCCCAGGCTGAGGCAGGAGAATCGCTTGAGCCCAAGAGTTTGAAGTTGCTGTGAGCTATGACGCTACAGCACTTTACTGAGGGCAATATAGTGAGACTCTGTCTCAAAAAAAAGGTAGCAACTATTTCTAAAGTGATATGGCTCTTCTTCCTCAGCTCAAAAGAACATAGCTTGACGTTTTGGTAAGGCAAGTCAGAATACACAGAGAGAGCAATTTTATATTGTTTTCTTTCTGTTGTCTTTTTTCTTATAGAAGGACTCAGGGGTCTGTGTCAGAAAATACTTATTTTATATTGGGAGAATTAATGATAGATAGCAGTGTCGTTAAGCTGAACTTCTTCAGCCAGAATATCTTTATGCAGAAATAGACTACAAGTATCGCCATCTTTGTATGTACAAATAAAATGATTGGTATAGAATAATGCAATTCCTATACCTAGTGATACAAATGTTTTCTTTCCTTAATCCTGAATAACTGAATAGCCGTCACTCTCAGGGGGTGAATTTTATTTTATTTATTTATTTATTTTTAACAGTTTTTGGCTGGGGCTGGGTTTGAACTGGCTACCTCTGGCACATGGGGCCAGCGCCCTACTCCTTTGAGCCACAGGCACCGCCCCCAGGGGTTAAATTTTAAATAGAAAGTCTCTCTTGTTGCCCAGGCTGGTCTCAAACTATGGGTCTCAAGCAGTCCTCCCACCTCAACTTGGTAAAGTGCTGGGATTATGGGTATGAACCAACTTGTGAAATCAAGGCTGAGCCCCAAAGTTCTTAGTCTATTATTTTTACTTTCTTTTTAAAATAATTGTATATAAAAGCTGTACAAATGGTACAAAGAGCTCCTCTGTTTCTTTCATCCATGTTCACCTCATTGTAACATAGTGCTACGTTTGTCCAGCCTTCTTTTTTTTTTTTTGAGACGGAGCCTCAAGCTATCCCCCTGGGTAGAGTGCCATGGCATCACAGCTCATAGCAACCTCCAACTCCTGGGCTCAAGCGAGTCTCCTGCCTCCGCCTCCCAAGTAGCTGGGACCACAG
>CAUYQV010147413.1:0-22504 GCA_963574575.1 Galagoides demidoff
CTCTCTAAGAGTAGAATCAGAATGTTTTGAAACTATAACTGTGAAAATGACATGAAGGCTGTGTTGATCAGTTTGATGGAAGTATTTCGGATTGCATGTGAAAACCCCACACTGTACCCCAGAAGTGTATTAATGTACATAATTACCATTCAATTTTAAAAAAAAAGATTAAACAGATTTAGCACACGAAAAAAAAAAAGGGTTATTTCATTTTTGAAGTTTTTAAAAATGCCTTTTCTAAAAATATGATTTTCGGATTTTATCTATTTAGGCAGAATGTTTCCCATCCCTTTTCTTTCTGATTTTCTAATTCTTGAAAATATTTTTACATTCAAAGCAGTTGTCTGAATAATTAAAATGCAGCAAACTCTTGGGCTTGAACACATTTAATGAGCTAAATGCTTTTGGAGTGATTTTTTTTGCCCTCACAAGCCTTTTAAAATGTAACGTTCAAGTAATACAGACCCTGAGTGTCTGTAGTGCAGCACTAAAATTTTTATTGCTTGTCAGGAGCTCCTTTTAGCTTAGCTGAGAAAAAGCATTTTCTGAATGAAAAAGTTAATTGGGGAGTTAGCTATTTACCAGAAGGGAAAATAAATTGTCATCCACAGCTAACTGATTTTGGCTCTGAGCTTCTTCCTGGATTCCATTTCCACAGGATTGAAAAGAACAGGCAGAAATCTTATGTTAATGTATAATCTTTAAAATAAATCAATGCAAAGAGATTAATGATGAATAAAATATCAAAATTTTAAATAAGAACAAGATAATTTTTATGCAAAAGTACTAGGTTCAGTGTTTTTGCAGTTTATTTTTTTTGGCTGGGGCTTGGTTTGAACCCACCACCTCCGGCATATGGGGTCAGCGCCCCAGTCCTTTGAGCCACAGGTGCTGCCCAGTTCAGTGTTTTTAACTGGGGAGGAGACTTATATTAGAAGTCTAGAAGTAAGTAATTTCTTAGTGACGAGGAAAAGTTTACTAGTGGATACTGTAAGGATACAGTTTGTGTATTATTTTTTCCTCCAACTATTTTCTTTCTTTTTTATATTGCTATCTTTATTTTTAGTTTTTTGTACTTTTTGTACCAGTATATATCTTAGTCATGCATGTTTTTGTGATGTATATAATATTTTGGTACCAGGTCTGACAGTTAAACTTGTGGACTTGCCACCGTGAACTTATGTAGGCAGCACTGTACTGCAACTCAGTAAGGTTTCACAACCATGATATATCAGTGTCTCACAGTTGTGTTTGTGTTGACATGTTGCAGTGTCTTCCTGAGTGTTTTGTTATTGTTGTTGCATGTTTTTGTGTGCTGTCAGGAGAATGTTGTGGAGCTTGAATAAGAGCAATGAACAAATGTTCATAAATTTCTTGTTAAACTTAGCAAGAGTGGAAGTGAAATCAGGGACATGTTAGTCCAAGTTTATGGGGATAATGCCATGAAGACAATGGCAGTGTACAAATGGATTAAATGCTTTTCTGAGGGGAGAGGAAGTGTCACTGATGCAGAAAGTTCAGTGAAGGCAGAAATAAGCAGAACTGATGAAAACATTGCAAAAATGTGTGAATCTCTGTAAAAATTTTTGGCCGACTATGAGAAGCATAGTAGACCAAGTAAACATCAATAGGGAAAAAGGAAAATCTTAACTATAAACCTTGGCCAACAACTCATAGCTCTTGCATCACAACAATGCACAAGCTCACACAGCACTGTCTCTGAGGAGTTTTTAGCCAGTGAACAAATAACTGCATTGGAACACACTTCCTATTCACTTGATCTGGCTGCTGTGGATGTTTTTCTTTACCTGAAGATAAAGAAAATATTGGAAGGAAGATATTTTGATGACATTCAGGACATCAAGATAACAACATGTCTGATGGCAATTCTAGAAAAAGGGTTCCAAAAATTGCTATTAAGGATAGATGAGGTGCTGGCATCAATGCATAGCTTCCTAAGGGGAGTACTTCAAAGGTGACCATAGCGATATTTAGCAATGAGGTATATAGCACTGTTTCTAGGATGAGTTCACAAGCTTGATTGTCATATGTGGTGTACAATGGATAATGATCAAATAGGGGTAATTAGAATATCTGTAACCTCGGACATTTTCTTGTGTTGGGAAGTTACAATTCTTCTCTTCTAGCTATTTTGAAATATATAATAAATTACTGTTAACTATAATTTCCCTATTATACTATCAGTAGAACTTCTTCCTCTCTAACTGTATTTTCATGCCCACTAGCCAACTTCATCTTTCTCTGCCTACTGCCCTTCCTAGCCTGTGGTAGCCACCATTCTACTCTCTACTGCTGTGAGATACACTTTGCAGCTCCCACAGATGACTAAGAATATGTGGTGTTTGTCTTTCCATCCTTGGCTTATTTCACTTAACGTTATGACCTCTAGTTCAACCCATGTTGCTGCGAATGATAGGATTTCACTCTTTTTCATGACTGAATAATTTTTCATTGTGTATATATAGCATATTTTCCTTATCCATTTATCTGTAGGTGGATACTTAGATTGATTCTGCTAGGGTCCTGCCCTGGGGTCAGGATCCTTTAAGACCTGTGGAGCTGGTGGTGATGGACTGAAGAAAAAAAAGTGAAGTTAGAAGTGGCTAGAGATAAAGAGATAGGACACATGGAATAGAGTTTTTAAAGGTGGGAAACACCAGGGACTATTGGTAGTTTGTGGGATCCAGTGGATGGCCCTGATGCTTGTTCTACTCAGCTTTTATTGAAGGCTCATTGAGGCTTTTTTGCTCATTTAGCCCAGAGGGTAAGCTGAGGAAGGGAACAAAAATGTCAGCAGTTTCTCTGAGTAAGCATGTCAGCTCTTATTCTATCTATAATCACTAACTTTAAGGGTCTGAGCAGCCTTGAGAAATCTAAAACTTGAGACTTGGGCAGGGGCAACCTCCTGTCTGTGGTCACATATACAGATTCCTTGGAGGAAGTTAATTCTCATTAGTTCACTGTGGAGCAGATGCCACAGCATTAGGCTCCTCTGAAGAATGGGTGGGAACAGGAATTTTCCTCTTATCTCCAACCCAGAAGCATCTTCCTCTGTTATAAGGGTACATAAGCCCTCCTGCCCATATTTCAGGGCTTGATCTCTACCCTGGCCAAATACAAATCCCCACAATGGGTATTTGTTTTTGCTGTTAACTGGTCTTGCACACCGCTTCCTCTGCCACCATTATTTCTTCAAAGTGTTCATAGACCCAGCAGGGTGTTTGTAAGCTGTATCCTCTACAGGCTAGGCTTCTAGGAATAGGAGAAAATGGCTCAGGTCAGATATTTAGTGGCTGGTTTAAAAGTAAACTAGCTAAACTATTTTTATTCCACCTTTCTTAGCTTATTTCTCTGTTTTTCCCTTTTTCTGGTTTTTTTTTTTTTGTCTTGCCAAGAATGGGGTCCTTTGTTCCCATTCTTCCTGTTGATTCCATATCTTGGCTACTGTGGATAGTGCTGCAATAAACATGGGTGTTCAGATACTTCTTTAATATTCTAATCTCTTTTATTTTGGATATATACTGGGCAGTGGAATTGCTAGATCATGTGGTAGTTCTATTTTTTAGTTCTTAAAGGAAACTATATACTGTTCTCCATAGTGGCTTTGCTACTTTACATTCCTACCAATGATGTACAAATGTTCCCCTTTCTCCACATCTTTACCTTTTTGGTTGTTTTGATAAGAGCCATTTTAACTGAGGTGAAGTGATTTCTCATTTTGATTAAGATTTGTCTTTCCCTGATAATTAGTGATGGTGAGTGTTGCCATAAGGGTCTTACAGAAAAGCAATGTCATGGAGAATAAGCACACTTATTAAAATTGTGTTTAAATAAAGGTGACCATCTGCTTGCTCAGGCAAAATGGCAAGCTTCTTTATTTGTGGTTGGTTTATATAGAGAATTCTGTACATGCACACAATATAGCAATGACCTCATTGATCCATTTAAACATCATGTGACTACCTCATGATTAGTTCCTAGTAATCTGATAATCCACTTAACATATACTTTTTTTTTCATAACCCTTTCAACCCAATTTAACATAACTTAATGGAGAACATGTTGTTAGCCATTACTTCTTTGTTCTTATCTGATGATGCCTGAGGCTATGAAGGAACAAGGTAGATCGAACACTTGCCCTTGCTGGCCTTGCCATTTGGAGGCTGTTACTTTGGATTTTTAAACAAGGCATAAAGAAACTTCTTGGGCATACAGGAATTTGTGTGCAAACCTCTGCTCCCATGTAGGCCTTTTTTGCTGGAACCTTTTATAAGGAATTTTCAGGCTGGACTTCTCAAAAGTCTTTCAGGAGCCCAAGTTTCATCTGTGCCATGAGATACCCATATGCTTTGGGTAAATTCCTCTTCTCTTGAAGGTACCTGAGGACATTTCCATTCCCGGACCTGTCAGCAAGCGAACTTCATTACTTACCACAGATCAGGAAAGGTTACTGATGGGTATCTGGCCAGTTTTCCAAAAGGACTTTTTTATTAGCCTTTTTATTAGCCTTATAAAGTCATCCTTAATTCCTTAACACCGTAAATGCTACTCCAGCCAAAGCCTTGGTCATGTTAGGCTCACAACCAACCTGGCCACATGGGATTCTGCCTCAGTTTCTTACAAGTATGCCTGCACAATGTCTTTTCACTGCTCTCTCTCAAATGGCTTTTTTGGTCAGAGACATATAGGTGTTTTTCCTATAGTTAGCTTTTCTTTTTTTTTTTTTTTTTTGCAGTTTTTGGCTGGGGCTGGGTTTGAACCCACTACCTCCAGCATATGGGGCCGGTGCCTTACTCCTTTAAGCCACAGGAACTTCTTTATATATACTTGTTGGCTATCTGTATGTTTTATTTTAAAAAAAGGTCTGTTAGGTTCTTTGGCCCATTTTAAAATCAGATTATTTGTTTTAATTTTTTGCTATTGAGTTATTTGAATTCCTTATGTATTCAGATTATCCTTGGTTGGATGACAAGTTTCAAATATTTTCTCCCATTCTGTTGATTGTCTCTTCACTTTGCTGATTGTTTTCTTTGCTGTATGGAAGCTTTCTAGCTTGATGTAATCCCATTTGTCTACTTTTGTTTTTGTTGCCTGTGCTTTGTCTTGTACAAAAATTATCTCCCAGATCAATACCCTGGTGCATTTCCCTAATGTTTTCTTTTACTAATTTCATAGTTTTAGGTCTTACATTTAAGTCTTAATCCATTTTGAGTTGATTTTTGTAAATGGTAAAAATGATATCTACTTTTGCATGTGAATGTCCAGTTTTCCCCAGTGCTGCTTATTAAAGAGGCTAATCTTTCCCAGTGAATGTTCTTGGTGCCTTTGTCAAAAATGAGTTGGGGCTCAGTGCATGTAGCTCAGTGAGTAGGGCACCAGCCACATACACCAAGGCTGGTGGGTTCAAGCCTGGCTTGGGCCTGCTAAACAATGACAACTGTAACCAAAAAATAGCCACTCATTGTGGTGGGTGCCTATAGTCCCAGCTACTTGGGAGGCTGAGGCAAAAGAACTGCTTGAGCCCAAGAGTTCTAGGTTGCTGTGAGCTGTGATGCCACAGCACTCTACCAAGGGTGACATAATGAGACTCTGTCTCCAAAAAAATAAAAATAAAAGTAAATAAATATAAAATATTAAAGAAAATGAGTTGGCTATGACAGCATGAATTTATTTCTGGATTCTCTATTCTGTTTTATTGGTCTAGGTGTCTCTTTTCCTGTCACTACCTTGCTGTTTTTGGTTAACATAGCTTTGTAGTATAATTTGAAATCAGATTGTATGATGCTGGCAACTTTGTTATTTTTACTCAAGATAACATTAGCTATTCAGGGTTTTTGTGGTTCTATATGAAGTTTAGAAATTTTTTCTCCTGTGTCTGTGAAAAGGTAATTGATATTTTGATAGAGATTGGATTGAATCTGTATATCACTTTGGTTAGTATAGAAATTTTTACAATATTAATTCTTCTAATCCATGAGCATTAAACATATTTTCATTTTTTTGGTATCCTCTTCCATTTCTTTCAGTAGTGTTTTATACTTTTCTTTGTAGAGCTCTTTCACTTTGCTGTTAAATTTATTTCTAGGTAATTTTTTTTTTTTTGCAGTTTTTGGCCAGGGCAGGGTTCAAACCCACCACCTCAGGTATCTGGGGCCAGTGCCTTAGGTACTTTGTTTTTTATAGCTATGGTAAATGGGATTGCTTTCTTGATATCTTTTTCAGAGTGACTGCTGTTAGCATATACAAATGCTACTGATTTTAGTATGTTGATTTTGAATCTTACAACTTTACTAAATTTATTTATCTGTTCTAAGAGTTTTTGTGGTGGAGTCTTTAGGTTTTTCTAAATATAAGATCATATCATCTGCAGATAAAGATAATTTGATTTCTTCCTTTCCAAATTGGATGCACTTTATTTCTTTCTCTTGTCTAATTGCTCTAGCTAGGACTTCCAGCATTGTGTTGAATTCAAGTGGTGTTGTTCCAGATCTTAGTGGAAAGGCTTTTACTTTTTCCCAGTTCCTTATATTAGCTGTGGGCTTATTAGACATGACATTTATCCTATTGAGGTGTGTTCCTTCTGTACTCATTTTTTTGAGGATTCTTATCATGAACGGTGTTAAAATTTATTGAATGCTTTTTCAGCATCTATTGAAATAATCATATATTTTTATCCTTTCTTTTGATATGATGCATCATGTTTATTGATTTGTATGCACTAGACTATCCTTACATCCTTGTGTGACTACCACAGGATCATGGTGAATGAATTCTTTAAACTTTAACTGTGAAAACACCTATAGGCATTCAAAGAAGATGTTCCTTTGGTAAGAACAATACCTTTAGGCATTCAATGAAGATGTTCTTTTGATGCCAATGATGCCTGTATGCATTGTTCATTTTGCAAACAAAATGCCCACCAGAGATGTGATGTTTGAATAAAACATAATAAGCAAAGCTAACCACAATATCTGTGCATATAATGTAATGTTGGATTATGCATCAAACCATGTTTTGAATTGTACTATACAAAAGAAGATTATTAATTTTTATTGATATGGCAAGTGTTCATTATTTCATATTAATTTTTCGTTTGCATTTTACTGTTTATAAATATAAAATATTGAAACTGAAACCAATTGGGTGAATTATTTTGATTATTAAGAAACCAAAGAATATCTAGTAGTGTATCATAATGGTTATTGTGATGACTGCACGCCTTAATTGGCACGTTTCCTCTCAGAGTGCTAAGTCAAAGGGCTAATGTGTTGTTCAATTCAGTTTGCTAGTACTTTGCTGAGGTTTTTTACATCTGTTTATCAGTGATATTGGCTTATAGTTTTCTTTTTCTGTTCTTGCCTGATTTTGTTATGAGGGTAATGTTGGTTTTGTACAATGAGTTGGGAAGTATTCCTTCCTCTTAAAATTTTTTTAAGAGTTGGATTAGAATTGCTATTAGTTATTTAAGTATTTGGTAGAATTCAGTAGTGAATTCATCAGATCCTGGACTTTGATGGGGAAATTTTTATTACTGTTTTAATCTTGTTCTCACTATTGTTCTATTCCATCTTAGTAGATAATATTTGCATAATGATTTCTATTTCCTTTGGGTTTTCCGATTTTTTGGAAAATGCAACAAATTGGACAAATTGGAAATTGTATAGTTGTTCATTATAGCCTGTCATGATCTTTTGTATTTCTGTGGTATCAGTTGTAATTCTACTTCTTTTGTCTCTGATTTTATTTGAGTCTTCTCTCTTTTTTTCTTAGTCTAAGCTACAGATTTTCAATTTTGTGTATTTTTAAATAAATCAACTTTTTGTTTTGCTGATCTTTCATATTTTTAAATCTCAATTTCATCTGTTTATGCTGTAATATTTATTATTTCTTTCATTCTATTAATTTTGACTTTGGTTTATTCTTGCTTTTCTAATTCCTTCAGTTGCATTGTTTACTTGGGGCTTTTTATTTTTTGATATAGTTATTTATTGCTATACATGTTCCTTTTAGTACCACTTTTTATGTATTGTATACATTCTGGTATGTTGGGTTTCCATTTTCATTTGTTTCAAAGAGTTTTCTAATTTCCTTTTTAGTTTTTTCATTGGCCCATTGGTTATTTAGGAGCATGTTTAATTTTCATGTATTTGTATGTGTACAATTTCTAAAATATCTCTCATAACTCCACTCTTATTGATTTCTAATTTTATTCCATTGTAGGCAGAAAAAATACTTACTATAATTTCAATTTAAAAAAATTTGAGACTTATTTTGTGGCCTAACATATGATGTGGCTTGAGAGTGTTCTATATGCTGATGAAAAGAATGAGAATTCTGTAGCATTTAGATGAAATGTTCTGTAAACATCTGTTATACTAATTTGATTTACAGTATAGTTTAATTCTGATATTTCTTTGTTGATTTTCTGCTTGAATGATCTATATATTAATGAAAGTGTGGTATTTAACTCCCCTCCTATTCAGATTATGCAGCCAATCTCTCCCTTTAGATCCCTTAATATTTGCTTTATATATTTGGGAGCTCTGGTGTTTGGTACATATATATGTATATTTACTACTATTTGTCCTCTTGTGAATTAACCCCTTTATTATTATATAACATCCTTATTTGTCTCTTTTTTTGACTTACAATTTTTGACTTAAAATCTATTTTATATAAGTATTGCTGTGCCCACTCTTATTTGATTCTACTTGCATAAAATATCTTTTTCATTTCTTTATTTCCAGTCTGTGTGTACCTTAGTAGCTGAAGTGAATTTCTTGTAGGCAGCATATAATTTGGTCTTGTCTTTTTAATCCATTCAGCAACTCTGTGTCTTTTAATTATAGAATTTAGTCCATTTACAGTCACTGTTACTATTGATAGAGAAGGCCTGCTGCTATATTTTTTATTACTTGTTTTCTATTTGTTGTGTAACTCCTATCCCTCTTTCTTCTTTCCTTACTGTCTTCCTTTGGGGTTAAGTAGTTTGGGTAGTATGCTTATTATTATTATTATTTTACTTTTTATGTTCAGTTTATCTACTATAGAATTTTGTATTGTGATTACCATAAAGCTTATAAAAAACACCCTATGGTTATAACAAGTATTTAAAACTGATATCAAAGGGCAGATCAAGATGGCCAACCAGAAGGATCATTCATCTGAGCTCTCCTAGAATGACTAGGGAAAAAGAGAGAACCCAACCATACCTGGCATGGGGACCTTACCCAGAGTCATATCTCAGGGAGCATAATGAGGAGGTGGTGAGCTGGATACAGTGTATGATCCAGAGCAGTGGAAACTGGTGAATTAGGCAAGTGATTGTAGTTAGATGGGATTGGCTGCTCTTCCACAGAGGTCTGGGATGGGAGGAAGCCTTTCCAGAGTTTTCAGTAGTTGGGGGAAGCTGTGTGTTGAGTGGAAAGTTTGGAAGAGTAGGTAGACTTGAACAATATACATCAACCAGGTTTGAATGCCAGTTGGAGTGAATTTGCCATAGGTTTGGGGACTGGCAAGGAAGCCATGCTGAGAAGGTCTCAGCAGTTGGGGGTTACCATTGAGGGAAGGTAGTGAGAAGGTTTCAGCAGGGGCTTAAAGCATGGCTGTCTTAATTCTACCTGCTGGGATCAGAACTCCACTCTTGGGACAGTTTGAGGGACTCTTGCACCCCATGGGAACTGGAGTTGGGGGAACTGTGAGACTGTCCCCTAAAGGAGTCTTGTGAGCTTTAAGATCCCAACCCAGCAGGGTCTGAATGCTGAGGAAATAATCAGACAATCACCAAAAGCATGTAAGTTTGGAATTAAGGGCCATAGAGGTTGCTGGCTTTGCTCTTTGTCTCCTTCAAGAAACCACAGCTCCACCTGGTGTCCCAGTGACAAATTGCAACATCTTACCATCAACAGCAAGGACTTCTGTTTGAAACAAAGGAGGCAGTAAAAAGGAGGATAAGGAGGTGAACAAGAAGAAAACACAAATGAGGAGGAACTAATAGAAAAATTCAGGCAACATGAAAAACTAAAACAGAACTCCCCCAAAGGACCATGAGGCAACTTATTGCAGAAGACCCCACCTATAAGGAATTAATGGGCTTGTGCTCACTTTGGCAGCACATATATTTAAATTATAGTGATACAGAGAAGATTAGCATGGCCCCTGTGCAAGGATGACATGCAAATCCATGAAGTGTTTCGTATTTTTCTGATGCTCCAAAAGACACTTTATTTCTTTTATGTCAGTAAAATTTGGGAGATGTGCATGCCTACAAATTTTTTCTAGGTAACCTTTAATAGATTTTGCATCATTGATTATCACTCCATTAAAAAAAATAAAGAGGCTCGGCGCCTGTGGCTCAATCGGCTAAGGTGCCAGCCACCTACACCTAAGGTGGCAGGTTCAAATCCCCAGCCTGGGCCCACCAAACAACAATGATGGCTGCAAAAAAATGGCCAGGCGTTGTGGTGGGTGCCTGTGGTCCCAGATACTTGGGAGGCAGAGACAGGAGACTCGCTTGAGCCCAGGAGTTGGAGGTTGCTATGAGCTATGATGCCATGGCACTCTACCCAGGGGGATAGCTTGAGGCTCCATCTCAAAAAAAATAAAAAATAAAAAGTAAAAAAAATAAAGAATTAGTGGACTTGACTGAAAGGGAATTTAAAATATGGATGATAAAGACAATAAAAGGAATGGATGAGAAAATGGAAAGACAGAACCAAAAGTCAGACAAGCAATATGTAGACTATAGAAAGGATATGGTGGAGCTTAAGGTAATGAAGGATACAAAAGGGAATGTAAGCAGGCAGTAGAAAGTATCAAAAATAGGTTAGACCATGGAAAAGAAAGAACCTCAGAGCTACCTAAAACCCAGGTAGTCAAAGAGGCAGAAAAGAAGAGAGGGAGCAGAAGAGTCACTTAGAGAACTATGAGACTCTATGAAGTATTCAAACATACAAATAATAGGGATGCCTTAAGGGGAGGAAAATTGTCCCAAAGGAATGGAAGCCCTACTGGAGACTATCATAAAGGAAAATTTGCCAAATTTTACTAAAGACCCTCCTGACACACTCCTTGCCAATGGATATTGAACCCTGGATCATCTCAACTCAAACAGAGACTCTCCAAGACACATTGTAATGAACCTATCCAAAGTCAAGATGAAAGAAAAAATTCTGCAAGTAGCCAGGACTAATCACCAACTGACCTACAGAGGCAGAGCCATTAGGAAGACAGCAGACTTTTAAACTAAAACATTTCAAGCTAGAAGAGCATGGTCATCCACTGTCAACATTCTTAAACAAAACAATTTTCAGCCCAGAATTCTGTATCCTGCTAAAGTAAGTTTCAAAATTGATGGAGAAATAAAATCATTTGTGGATATACAAGCACTGAGGAAATTTGCCACAACAAGACCAGCTCTACAGGGAATACTTAGATGTATTCTCAGCACTGACCACCACAATGGGCCACCAGCAAAGTAAATACCCAGAAGCTAAAGGTCAAAACTTAGCTTCCACAGTGGTGAAAAGGATAGAAGTACAAATGAACTTTCACAAAATAAGATGAATGGAACTTCACCACACTTATCAATTCTTTCAATAAATGTCAGTGGACTGAATTCACCACTGGAGAGGCACAGGCTAGCTGAGTGGATAAAAAAGCACAATCCATCCATATGCTGTCTCCAGGAGACACACCTAGCCATGAAGGACAAATCAAGACTCAGGGTTAAGGGATGGAAAACAGTATTGCAAGCAAATGGAAATCACAAGAAAGGAGGGGTTGCAATCTTATTCTCAGATATAAGTGGATTTAAAGCATCTAAAGATAAGAAAGACAAAGATGGACATTTTATACTAGTTAAAGGAACAAATTGAATATGAAGATATTTCAACTTTAAATATTTATGTGCCTAAATTAAATGCTCCCAGATTTATGAAACAGACCTTGATGGGTCTGAGCCATATGATATCCCATAACATTATAATAGTTGGGGACTTTAACACTGCTCTGAAAGAACTGGACAGAGCCTCTAAACAGAAACTAAATAGAGATGCAAAGGACTTAAATGTGACCCTAGAACAAATAGGATTAATAGACATATACAGAACACACCATCCTAAAGCTAAGGAATATACATTTTTCTTGTCAGCCCATGGTACATACTCCAAAATCAACCACATCCTAGGATACAAGTCAAACTTCAACATAATTAAAAGAATAGAAATTATATCTTGTATCTTCTCAGATGATTAGGCAATAAAGGTGGAACTCAACTGCATCAAAAACATTCATCCCCACACAAAGGCATGGAAATTAAACAACTTCATGCTGAATAATAGTTGGGTTCAGGAAGAGATAAAAGGAGAAATCGTAAAATTCCTCAAACATTACAACAATGAAGACACAAGTTACCAAAAACCTGTGGGATACAGCAAAAGCAGTCTTCAGAGGGGAATTTATTGCATTAGATGCCTACATTCAAAAAACAGAAAGAGAGCGCATCAACCAACTCATGAACCTTCTTATGGAATTGGAAAAAGGAGAGCAATGTAATCCCAAACCCAGTAGAAGAAAAGATATCATCAAAACTAAATCAGAGATTAATGAAATTGAAAACAAAAGAATCATTCAGAAAATGAACAAAACCAAAAGTTGATTCTTCACCAAAATAAATAAAATTGATAAACCTTTGGCCAGATTAACTAGAAACAGAAAAATAAAACCTCTAATAACCTTGATCAGAAATGATAAAGGGGAAAGAACAACAGATGCCATAGAGATACAAGAGATCATCCCTGAGTACTACAAGAAATTCTATGCCCAGAAATTTGACAATGTGGAGGAAATGGATCAATACCTGGAATCACATCCTCTCCCTAGACTTAATCAAGAAGAAATAGATCTCTTGAACAGAAAGATTTCAAGAACTGAGATCAAAGAAACAATAAAAATCTTCCAACAACAACAAAAAAGCCCTGGTAGAGAAGGCTTCACACCAGAATTCTATCAAACCTTCAAAGACCCATACTACAGAAATTATTCCAAAAAATTGAGAAGGAAAGAATCTTTCTCAACACAAACTATGAAGCAAATATCACACTGATACCAAAACCAGCAATAGACACAACTAAAAAGGATAACTTCAGATGAATCTCTCTAATGAATATAGATGCAAATATTCTCAACAAAATCCTAGCCAATAGATTACAGCTACACACTGGAAAAATTATTCATCACAATCAAGTAGATTTCATTTCAGGGATGTCAGGCTGGTTAACATATGAAAGTCTAGAGAATCACTTGTGCCCAAGACTTTGAGGCTGCTGTGAGCTATGATGCCACAGTATTCTACAGAGGGTGACAAAGTGAGACACTGTCTCAGTAAAAAACAAAAAACAAAAAACATAATCCACCATATCAACAGAAGAAAATCAAAGACCATATGATCCTCTCCATAGATGCAGAAAAAGCATTCAATAAAATTAAGTATGCTTTTTTAATTAGAACACTTCAGAATATAGGCATAGGTGGCACATTTCTTAAACTGATTGAAGCCATCTATGACAAACCCACAGCTAAGATTATACTGAATGGAATAAAACTTAAAGCTTTCCCCCTTAGCACTGGAACCAAAGTTGTCCTCTATCACCACTACTATTCAACATAGTGCTAAGATCTTGCTAATACAATGGCAAGATCTTTCCTTCTCTTCCTTGCAAGAGAAGAAAATAAAGGGCATCCAAATGGGGGCAGAGGAGGCCAAACGCTTGCTTTTTGCTGACAATATTATCTTTTATTTAGAGAACCCCAAAGACTCAACCATAAGGCATCTAGATATGATCAAAAATATATAGTCATGCTTCAGGATATAAAATAAATGTCCACAAATCAGTAGCCTTTGTGTATGCTAATAGAATAATAGCCAAGATGAGAAGGTAATCAAGGACACAATTCCCTTCACAGTAGCTTCAAAAAAAAAAAAAAAGAAAGAAAGAAGGAAAAGAAAAGAAAAGAAATACCTAGGAATATACCTAACAAAAGAGGTGAAGGACTTCTACAAAGAAAATTATGAAACCCTAAGAAAAGAAATAGAAGATATTAACAAATGGAAGAACATACTCATGACAAAGGAGAATCAACATTGTCAAAATGTCTATACTACCCAAAGCAATCTACAGATTCAATGCAATTCCCATTAAAATACCATCATCATACTGTCAAGAATTGGAAAAAAAAAATTCTTCGTTTTATGTGGTACTGGAAGAAACTCTGTATAGCCAAGGATCTTCTTAGTAATAAAAACAAAGCTTGAGGTATCACTCTACCAGACTTTCTGCTATACTACAAGGCCATAGTAATGAAAACAGCACAGCATTGGCACACAAATAGAAACACTGACATTTGAAACAATAGAAAACCATGAGATGAAACTAACCTGTTACAGGCACCTGATATTTGATAAACCAAACAAGAGCATACCTTGAGGAAAAGAATCCCTCCTTAAGAAATGGTGCTGGGAGAACTGGATAACCACACGTAAAAGACTGAAACTGGCCCCGCACCTCTCACCACTTACAAAAATTGATTCAAGATGGGTAAAAATTTAAATCTAAGGCATAAAACAATAAAAGTCCTTAAAGAAAGTGTGAGGAAAATACTTGAGGATGTCTGCCTGGGAAAAGATTTTATGAAGAAGACTGCCATGGCAATTGCAGTAACAACAAAAATAAACAAATGGTACTTAATTAAATTGAAAAGCTTCTGTATACAGAAGGAAACAACAACCAGAGCAAACAGATAACCTTCAGAATGGGAAAAGATATTTGCACATTATGAATCAGACAAAAACTTGATAGATAACTGGTATTTATAGAGAATTCAAATTAATCAACAAAAAAAGACCAAACAATACCATATATCACTGGGTAAGAGACATGAACAGAACCTTCTCTAAGGAAGAGAGACAAATGGCTAACAAACATATGAAAAAAAATGCTTATTATCCCTAATCATCAGAGAAATGCAAATGAAAACCACCCTGAGATATCACCTAACCCCAGTGAGAATAGCCCAAATCACAAATTCTCAAAGCTGCAGATGCTGGTGTGGATGTAGAGAGAAAGGAACACATTTACACTGCTGGTGGGACTGCAAACTAAGAGAGACTAATACAACCTTTTTGGAAGGAAGTATGGGGAACCCTCAAAGAGCTCAATTTAGACCTCCCATTTGATCATGCAAACCCATTGCTAGGCATGTACCCAGAAGAAAAAAAATTCTTTCATCATAAGGACATTTGCACTAGACTGTTTATCACAGCTCAATTTACAATCTCCAAAATGTGGAAACAGCCTAAATACCCACCAACGAGGAATGGATTGACAAGCTGTGGTATATATATTGTGGAATACTATTCAACCATTAAAAAAGATGGAGACTTTACATTTTTGTATTAACCTGGATGGAGATGGAGAACATCACAAGCATCACAAGAATGGAGAAGCAAGAATCCAATGTACTCAATATGAAGGCAGTAGATGAGCTAATATAAGGGGTGGGGGGGGTTATGTAGGGGAATAATCAAGTAGGGAGAGGGGAAGAGGGAGGAGGATTAGGGATCATGGTGTATGGCACAGTTCTTGGGGGCAGGACACAATTATAAGAGGGACTTTACCTAACAGATGCAGTGTAACCTAATAGTTTGTACTCTCAATGAATAACAAACAATAAAAATAAACAATAAAACTGATACCAACTTAACTTTGATAAAAAAACAAATAAAATTTCCTGTACACATTAACCCCTTTCTCTATGTATTTTGAATTTTTGATGTCACAACTTATATTTTTCACATTGTCTCTTATCAAATATTTATAGTTGTTATTTTTAATAGCATTTTATTGTAGTAAAGATATAAGCAGTTTCAACACCACAATTACTATGTTAGTATAACATTCATGTTAGCAGCCTTTTCTTTTAGTTTGGAGAACTCTGCTTAACATTTCTTGCAGGACAGACCTTTGATAAATTTCCTAAGCTTTTGTTTCTCTGAGAAATTCTTTATCTCTCCTTCATTTGTGAAGAACAGGCTTGCTGGGTACAGTATTCTTGTCTACCCCTTTCATGAGCACTCTGAACATATTATTCTACTCCCTTCTGATCTGTACAGTGTCTGCTGGAACATCTGCTGCCAGACATATTGGATGTTCATTACCTGTTATTTATTTATTTTCTCTTGCTGCTTTCAGGATCTTTTTTATATCTTTGATCTTTGTAAGTTTAATTATAATATGTCCTCAGATATTCTTATTTGGGTTGAATCTGATTGGTTATCTGCAACTTTCTGTACCTGTATAGTTATATCATTCTCCAGGTTTAGAAAGTTTTCTGTTGTTATTTCTTTGAATTTCTCTCTACTCTTTTGGCTTTTTCATTGCTCTTGTAACTCTAATAACCCAAATATTTGTTCTTTTAATATTATCCATAGATCCTGTAAGCTTTGCTCATTTTTTCCTTATTTTTTCTTTTTTCTCCTCTGTGTATTTTCAAATAGTCTATCTTTAAGCTCACTGATTCTTTTTTCTGTTTGATCACACCTGCTGTTGGTCCTCTCTGTTGTATTCTCATTTTATTCATTGTATTTTTCAGCTTTAGAATTTCTTTTTTAAAAACTATTTTAATCACTGTTTGGTGAGGTCATACTTCCCTGGATATTCTTGATGTTTGTGGAAGTGCAACAATATTTGTGCATAAAGGGAATATTTATTTTAGCTTTTGCAGTTTGGCTTTGTTCATGCCTATCCTTTAGAGGGTCTTAAAGTCATTATAAGATGAGTAGCTATTGTGTCAGGCCTGTGATCACTGCAGCCATCTCAGCACTAGAAAATGATCTAAACCTAGGCTTTCCATTAGTCTCACAAGGGATCTGAGGTTGATGCACCTTTCTGGCCCATATATACCCAGGGAAGAACCAAGGAGGGGCTATGTGGAAATGTGGACCCTAGATCTGACTCTGGAAGACTGTTCCAGAGGTCCAGCCAGGTCTGTCTCCTAATAGGTCTTTGCACAGGTAGGATGGGTCCCTGACTGCAGTGAGAGTGGCTTCAGTTGACACTGAGCCCAGTGGGCTCTTCTATGTGAAAGAGGTATCCTCAGTTGGCTCAGATGGGCATGTGTCACCCAGTAGCTCCCTGTACAGGTGGAGTAGTTCCTTGACTCAGTGGGGTTGGGGGAGAAGCAAGGCTGATGCTGAACTTCCTTGGGATCTTCTGTGAAATGGATGCTGATATGACTGTCATGTTGGCTCAGAAAGTACACATCTCCCAGGAAGATTCTGCACAGATGGATTGTTCCATGATTAAAACAGAAAGGAGCTGGAGCTGAGACTGAGTCACCTTGGGATCTGCTGTGGGGGCTAAGGCTGGAAAACCCAGTCTCGCTGGCTCAGGGGGGGGAGTGTGTCTCCCATCAAGTCTCTGAACAGGCAGGATAGTTCCTTGATTGTAGCAGGAGGGGCCAAGAATGGGACTGGGACCCCTTAGGATCTGCTGTGGGATGGAGATTAATGGGCCCATCTGGCAGGCTCAGTGAGGTATGGATGAGACTCCCATTGGGTCCTTATGCAAGCAGCTCTGAGCTGGGACTCCACTGAGGAAGGCTGGAGCTGAGCCACAGGGCCACTTTCAGGTTCACTGCTGAAACCAATGTCAGCAGGCAGAGGAGCCTTTCATCCTGTGCACCAGAGCACGTGATTCCTTCTGGGCCCCTTGACAGATAATTTGCTTTGTAGGCTCAAGGTCAGATAGGGCTACAGTCCTTAGGGAAACTGAGATGTTTCTGGGCTTGAACCTGAAAGCAAGCTTGGTGGGGTGGATTAGTCACCTGGGTGTCAGTCTAAACTCACAATATGATATCCTGGGTCTTGGCCTCCACTGGGGTTTCACAAATGTAAATTTCTGCCTGAGTCCTGAGGTTCCTGCAGAGAGACTTTCCTGACTATGGATGGGTGCACAATTCCTGTTTTTGTGGAAGGCTATGAGCCAATTATTTTTTCTTCTGCCTTCTGGGTGATATCACTCTACTCTCTATTTTCTTATTTCCTTTCTCTAGAGTTAAGCAGGAAGTTGATTCTGTACTTTGTTGCCTGAGGATAATTACTCAGTATGGCAGAAGTCAGATATAACTCACAAGGGCTCCTTGTCTCTTACTTTCTAAAACCTTAACTCTTGATGTGAATGTGGAGGATTTACAAAGGAAGGAAAAGATTTGGAGGGAGTTACATGGTGTATGCAAAGTGGCTTGGACAAAAACATGAAGGGTAAAGGGTTTTCCTGGACTTGAGAGATTCTTTCAGGTTGAGGTGAGAGAAGAGAGGAGAAGTGAACCATGATCTGTGTAACCAGAGTCATGGGCTCAGGCCAGGTGACCAGAGTGGTCTGGCTGTGCTGTGTGTCCAGCAGCACCACCTACAGACAGACTGATGGGGTTCCTGTGCTATCAGGATGCAGCACTAGGGATATAAGTGATCTCAGCATTCATATAAATGGGATGATGGTCATTCCAGTAGTGACTGATGTGGATGCATGAACCAAGAGGGCCCCTGTAATGGGCTGGCATCGTATTGTCCTCTGGAATATGGGCAGGAGCCCATGGAAGGATGAGAGGAAGCTCCCTGATGACTGAGGCTAATTTCTTTTGCCTGTTTGGTGAGAATGGGGGCTTAAAATAGAAATGAAGTCATTTGTTGAAAAATAAGATTGTGGGATGTTTCTCACACACTTTAGTTTGTGAACTAAAGTACATACTCATTAAGTTGTCAAATTATGCTTTGCCAATATAGAGTTTAACTTGATTGTCTCTATTCTTATCACCAGAATTCATGATATAGAACAGGGATTTTGTAGGTCCTGATGGTGAGATTAGGTGAGTAGAGAGGCTATTTCAATACAGTTACTTGATTACTGTGCAGAACTATTTCCTCTTGCATAGAACATGCTTAATCAATGATGTGATGGGTAAATGAATGTCTATGTAAGACACTGGTTTAGACTTCTACACAGTAGAAGAGATGGTAAGTGTCCAGTTACATTTTAAAGATTTAAGTAGTGTCTAATATTTATGTATTTTCTCTGTGTATGCATATACCATAATAATAGTAGTTGATATAATTTATTCAATGTGACAAGTACTTTGAAAATTCTGAAGTGTTCTGTATGAATAAGGTATTTATAACATGTTAATATTACCAAATGTATCCTCAGATGAACTTCCAAAGTTTATCAGTGGTGTGTTCTTCAGTAAGTCTGCCTGTGTCTGAGGAAATTTGAGCTCCAGAAGTGCATGTATCTTTGGAAACACTGTGACAATTTTGCCAAGATGGACTAATTTCAGTATGTTTGAAAAATAAATGGTGGTGGGGGAAAGGGATAAATTTAGCTGGAAAGTAATACTTGGAATTAGGAGGACTCTGTTGGTTTTGTCCAGAGTCAGGCTGAGCTAAACATCTTGGCACGTGATCTGAGTGCTGAAAGATGTCAGCAGTTAAAAAAATAGGGCAGACTGCTCACTATTGTTGCCGATGTCAGCACAGAGGTCCTGCTGCATCACGGCCATCATTTCCCAAGCCTCAGGCTGGGGCTTAGATGTCCAGTAGTCTTATCAGTTATCACCTTCCATGGCCCACAGATTCATGAGAAGTTGGGAGTTCACAGTCACTGGCTGCATTTGAAAGTTGCACCTTCATGGAACCTGAAATTTGAAGTCTCTGTGGATGGCTATGAGATTGCCTTCTGCCTTGTGGGAATGTGGGGAGGATTAATGAGGTGAGCCCTTCCACCTTTACATTTGTTATGTAAATGCAAATCAGAGCTAACAGAGTTGTTATGTCTCTAAATTTCCTCGGTGGTTAAACAGTGACCAATAAACATAATATAACATTGTGTCTTTGTCTATGTCCATTTTTCAAACCTGCTGTGTTGAACCCACCTTTGTGACTTGCTATAACTGGGTACCACGTATACCATTATCAGAAGATAGTGGGTTTAAAAATGAACTCAAGCTATTTTTAATGCAATTATCATGGAAAATTTAAAAATAGATGCCAAAGTAGAAAGATTAATAATAGAATAAAATAACAAATGCATATGTACCCAGAAGCAAATTTCAGCAATTGGTAACTTGTGGTCAATCTTATCCTCTCCCATACATACCCTTCCTTCCTCTGTGTTCTTTTGAGGTAAATCCCACAAATAATTAAGGATTTATCTCCAAAAAAGGGGGTGCCTTTAAAAATTCATAATTATAATACTATTATCACACTTTAAAATTATAGTAATTACATAATATTCTGTAATATCTAATATTCAGTTCATGTTCAAATAGTCTCATAAGTAGTTTCTACTGTTGTTTGAATTCAAAATCAAAAAAGTCTATATGCTGCAATTAGTTGATGTGACTTGCAAGTTCCTTTATTCTACACATTCTCAATTCCTTTCTTTTCCTGTCACAATTTATTTGTTGTCAATAAACCATGAGTTTGTTCTCTCTAGTGATTCCCCCGGTCTGAATTTTGCTGATTACATCCCCAAGATTTGTTTAGTCAGCTGGAAGTTAAGAACACTCTGAGTTTCATCAGTGGCCCTGACCACAGGAAGGGCCTGTAATCATTCGAGCTATTTATTCTTATTTTACATATACCATTAAGTAGATTTGCCACTCCGTTAATGTCATCAAGTTAGAAGGGAGGATAAATAAGAAACTAAGGCACAAGGCAGAGTTAGACAGATGTGTACATTTTCAACTGGATAATATGGTAACTTAGAGCTGCAGCACCCACCCTGGGCCTCAGCCCAGTACTGGTGTGTGGCTTGTTAGGAACTGGGTTGCACAACAAAATGTGAGTTGGGTGGCTGGCGAGTGAGTGAAGCTTCATCTGTATTTACAGCCATTCCCTTTGGTGGCATTGCTACCTGAGCTCTGCCTCCTGTGACATTAGATTCTCAGAGGAGAGAGAGCTCTGCTGTAAACTGTGCATGTGAGGGATCTAGGTTGTCTGCTCTGTACAAGAACCTAATTCCTGATGGTCAGAGGTAGGGCTGAGAACATAAGCAACAAACTCTGGGTGTTGCTGCCTTCCATCACCTCAGATGGGATTACCTACTTTCAGGAAGATTAGCTGAGGGCTCCCACAGATTCTGCATTGAGTTGTATAATTATTTCATTATGTATTACCATAGATTATAATAGAAATAAAGTGCACAATAAATGTAATGCACTTGAATCATCTCAAAACTACTGCTCAACTAGTCCCCTAGTCTGTGGAAAAATTTCCTTCCATGACACCAGTCCCTGGTGCCAAAAAGGTTGGGGACTGCTGACATATGGGACTTAAGGAAACGTTAAGAGAGAACCAATTTTGCCAGTATATTTTATTCTGTAGGAATCTTACTTAAAGAGGAATTTCAATCTATAGATTCTATTTTTTTTTGAAAATGTTTTCCCTACTTATGTCTTCCTTACTTATAAGTTGGAGCTGAAATTATTTTTGATAATTTTTAAATTTTTTACTGGATTTCTACATCAAGGACAATTAACCATATATTGGATCACTTTTATTTCCATATCTATTCATTCTTTTAAATGACTTTGTCATTTTTGGTTTTTATTCTCTTGTTCTTATTTTGTTCCTTGGGAATAATTTAATTTTACACCTTGTCCATTCTGTTCCTGGCTGATAAGCAAGGTTAAAAGCAAGAAAATAAGTGGAGGCCCATAACCTGTATACCTAAATATTGACAAGTTTTAAGCAAACTAAGAAACTATTAAACTTTAAAATAAGTTCAATCCTCCTTCCTTGACAAATACACTTTCCTTTTATTAAAATTTCAATAGATTAGGGAGTTCAAGTAATTTTTTGTTACATGGGATAAATTGTATAGTGGTGCTGTCAGGACTTTTAGTGTACCCATCACCCAAATAGTGTATGTTATACCTGGCAGGTAATTTTTGAGCCCTCTCACCTCTCCCACTTTCCCGCTTCTGAGCTTCCAAAGTCCACTATGCCACAGTGTAGGACCATGTGTACCCAGAAGTTAACTCCCACTTACTTGTAAGAGAGTATATGCAATATTTGTTTTTCCATTCCTGAGATACTTCATTTAGGATAATGGCCTCCAATTCCGTTCAAGCTATTGTGAAAAGCATTATTACTTTTTATGGGGTGTGCGTGTGTATGGAAAGGGTCTGACAAGTTCACAGATTATTCTAGAAACAGTGGCACATTCCTCATTGCTAAATATCACTATCATCACCTTTGAAGTACTCCCCTTAAGAAGCTATGCACCAATGCCAGCACTAGTCCACCCTTCAAAGCAATTTTGGAACTCTTTTTCTAAAAAGGCCATCAAAGCCATTGTCTTATTATGCTTGATGTCCTGAATGCCCCAAAATGTCTCCTTTCAACATTTCCTTTATTTTCAGGTAA